>JAQFZM010004001.1:0-10189 GCA_034695785.1 Galumna obvia
TTACATTTCAATAAATAGTTTAAGAAATATAGCTTGTTAAGTTGTCCTAGTTAGATTTGAACACTACTGTATGTTTCTTTGTATTTATTTGAAGATTGAAAAGGATCTAGATAGATTTAATTGAGCATAATATGATACTTTTTCGTTAATATCTAAAAATGACTGAATTCTAATTGTGATTAAAATAATAAAATTTTATTCTATTTAAATTCATAGTATAAACTTAAGTTGACATATTTTTTATTATTATCAAGAATCTTTAGCACCACCAAGGTCCAAGTAATGTTTCACTTGATCAGTGAAATCCATAAATTGAATATCACCAGATGGGCCTCGTTTTACAAATGTATATCGACAATCGTAAACACCATTAGTTTGCGAATCATTGGTTGTAATATTAACACTAATTCTTCCATAATGTGCATAATTCTTATAACCAAGGTGGCTACAAACGGTAGTTATTGTTTTAGCACCTTTAAATGTTGTGTGGTTGGTACATTTATCTATTGAGAAAATAAATGATTAAATATAAACTGCTAAAAATTGGTTATAAAGCAGGGATGTTGAAGGTCAACGGCGGTAGGGGGTGATTGTGGGGAGATTTTATAGGGGGAAGCCTGTGGGGGAAATTTTTTAAAAATGCTTAAAAACGATTAGATAGATGTCCTAACACCGAATTTTTCACTTTTTTTCGATTTTAGGACCCCCAAACTCGGTTTTGACTGACATGGTTTTCCAGGGGTTTTTGGCAATTTTGGCAGGTTTTGGGATATTTAGACTTGCCCCCTTCCGCATCCCTGGTTTTAAAGGATAATAATAATTAATATAATGTTAATTTATTGAATTATATAGACAAGGTAATTTAGGGGGGTTAAGTGTTATTTTTAATACACACTAATTGCAGCCACTGGTTATCTATATTGATTGTAATACATGACATCCTAATTAAAATTAATTGTAAATTTATTGAAACATTATATTTACCTAAATTTGTGGCAGTTACAAATGATTGACCATCCTTGCTCAATTGTACAGAGTCAAATATAAATGGGGCATACCATTTGACATAACAGGACAGGGTTAGGTTGGCATAACCAGGTGTAGTCGTCTTTACAAATCTGTCTCTTCTTAACATCATTAGCGGTGATGGCATTGATTCCTGAGCTAACAAAACTGAGCATGACAATAATAATAAGAATAACTTTAACATTGTATTTTTAGTTTTGAAGGCATACAAATAATTATTAAACACACAAATGAACTAGAACATTTTTATTAGACAAACTGTGCACAAAACAGATTAGACTGAATAATAAATGAACATTAAGAGAGCTAAAACTAGAAGAGTTAATGCATAGATACATGTACAATATTTATGTAATTTATAACAGGATATGAAACTTCAATATAAAAGTGATTCATTAAAAGTAAGTGCTTGCTAACTATAAACAGGATGCCTACAACCTTCCTTTCTCTCCATAAAAATACCTTTATTCCTGTAGGCATCCATTTTCTTATATAATAAAAATTTTGCCTTCAATCCTTCTCGTCGGACCAGTGAAGGCATACAAATAATTATTAAAACCACAAATGAACTAGAACATTTCTATTAGACAGACTGTGCACAGTTACAAAACAGATTAGACTGAATAATAAATTAACATTAAGAGAGCTAAAACTAGAAGAGTTAATGCATAGATACATGTACAATATTTATGTAATTTATAACAGAATATGAAACTTCAATATAAAAGGGATTCATTAAAAGAATGTGCTTGCTAACTATAAACAGGATGCCTACAAAAGGATGCTTGCGTTTTATAATTGGAAAGCTATTTCTAAAACAGTTTATTAATTAAATGAATTTGTCTTAAAAATATATGCTTATATAATTTTAAATCATTTCTCGGTAAATAAGAAATAATATGAACTTTGTTTTTTGGATAAAAGATAATTATTTTAAATAAGTATTTATACCAGGGATGCGAAATGGGGTTGATTAGACAATATAGCCCCTAGACCGGCAAAATTTCAAAAATTCCACCTAGACCCGAAAATTTTGTCAGTCAAAACCGAGGAGTTAAGGGGGGGTCCTAAAATCGAAAAAAAATCGGAAGTCTAAACTTCGGCGAAAAATCGAAATTCAATGTTAAGACATAGAATTAGGCGGTTTTAAGAGTTTTTGAAAAATCTCCCTCCACAGACCTTTCCCCTAAAAAATTACCTTCCCCCCACAGTTACCCCTAGAGCAGCTGATCTTCAGCATCCCTTATTTATACCATAAAAAAGTATAAATAGCTAGGTCATTATCTTTATACAAAATTATTGATAAACACCTGTATTTGCTACAATATTTAATCCAAACAAAATACGATATTAATTTTTGCTTTGAACTGTGCAATACCTATGTTTGATATAAATTTGAATGCGATAATGATAAATTTGTACGTCAGAGTTATGTAGTCCCTTTTACAAAGTAAAGACCTGGAAAAATCTGCGGCCTAAAATAGTGTATTGAAATGTCCAAGTTAAGGAACAAACTTGGATACTCAAATTCCAAACTAATGCCAGTCCTTTAAAAGACAACACGTTTCGCAGGGCGTCGTATCACTTATCGAAACCTTGATAAAATCAACATAATTTTCCTTTTCTTTATCTTATTTCCAAATTGAGTTTGGTCTGCCTCATATTTTTATATTGACCTAGCTTAATAGCACAGAAAGTCACTTAAACTTGGATGATACAAAAGTTGATTGGGGTTATGATCTGAAAGGCGTTGAAATAGAGATAACAGAAAAAGTTAGTTCATCGCCAACACATGGAATTGAGGAGGATCATATTCGTGCTTGGGGTGTTTTTTTGAAATTAACCAGACAAATTTTTTTCTATCAGTGAGTTAAAACATTATATTCACATTTTACCAAGTAGACAATTAATAAAAATAATGCTTTATTTATAGTTCGAAAACAAGCTGAAAATATGACATTTACCATGATAAGCCCAATTACCAAGGAGACTATATTTTTTAAGCAATTCAAATTTTAGAAAATGTTGATGTAATATAAATAGATTATTATCTTGATCAATGATTTTATAACACGATAATTCTTATTTAGGCTGTTTATAAGAATCATCTACTTACTGTATCTGTGGTACCGAAAACAAAACTTTTTAACCCCACACAATTTACAAGGGACGAATTTATTAACCAAGATTATTAATTTAAGAAACAATTTCAAATCACCTTGACAGATCAGAATCAATCATTGGATATCTTCTTCCAAATATATATTATTAACAAGACAATTGACATTCCGCATTTCACCAAGGTGTATAGCTTGCAAAATACGCTCAAATCTAGTTTACAAATGAAATATTCACTCAATTCAAATCATACGATAGCCAATACCGTCGAGTCAATTGACCCATTTCATTTCAAATGTAATATCGAGGTTAATCCATAATAAATAATAAAATTTTATTCTATTTAAATTCACAGTATAAACTTAAGTTGACATATTTTTAATTATTATCTCAAGAATCTTTAGCATCACCAAGGTCCAAGTAATGTTTCACTTGATCAGTGAAACTCATAGATTGTATATCACCAGATGATCCTGGTTTTCCAAATGTATATCGACAATCGTAAACACCATTAGTTTGCGAATCATTGGTTGTAATATTAACACTAATTCCCCCATAATGTGCATAATTCTGATCATCACCTTGGTTACAAACGGTAGTTATTGTTTTAGCACCTTTAAATGTTGTGTGGTTGGCACATTTATCTATTGAGAAAATAAATTATTAAAAATAAACTGCTAAAAATTGGTTATAAAGCAGGGATGCTGAAAGGCAACGGCGGTAGGGGGTGATTGTGGGGGATTTTCTAGGGGGGGTTCTGTGGGGAAAATTTTTCAAAAATGCTTAAAAACGATTAGATTGATGTCCTAACACCGAATTTTGACGTACCGGCGAATATTTTCACTTTTTTTCAATTTTAGGACCCCCTTAAATTCCTCGGTTTTGACTAACGAAGTTTTCGGGGGATTTTTGCCAATTTTGGCAGGCTATGGGGGTATTGTGGCTAGCCCCTTTACCGCATTCCTGGTTATAAAGTGTAAACATAATTAATAATAAGTTAATTTATTGAATTATATAATTTAGAGGGGAATTAAATGTTATTTTAATAACCTCTTATTGCAGCCCCTGGTTATCTATATTTATTGTAATACACGACATCCTAATTAAAATTAATTGTAAAATTATCGAAACATTATATTTACCTAAATTTGTTGCACTTACAAATGATTGACCATCCTTGCTCAATTCTACAGAATGAAATATAAATGGGGCAGACCATTTGACATAACAGGACAGGGTTAGGTTGGCATAACCAGGTGTAATCGTCTTAACAAATCTGTCTCTTCTTAACATCATTACCGGTGATGGCACTGACTCCTGAGCTAACAAAACTGAGCATGACAATAATAATAACAATAACTTTAACATTGTATTTTTAGTATTATAATTAAAAAGCTATTTCTAAAACAGTTTGTTTGAATGAACTTGTTTTAAAAGTTTTTACTTTATATAATTTTAAATCATTTCTCAGTAAATAAGCAATAATATGAACTTTGTATTTTTTGATAAAAGATAATCATTTTAAATAAGGAATTATACCAGGGATGGGGAAGGGGTGTGACTAGACAAAATACCCCCAAGAATGATAAAATTTCAAAAAAATCCACCCTTGACACGAAATGTTTGTCAGTCAAAACCGAGGATTTAAGGGAGGGGTCCTAAAATAAAAAAAATGTCCGAGGTGGAAAACTCGGCGAAACATCGAAATTCGATGATAGGACATCGAATTAGGCGTTTTTTAAAAATTCTCCTTCACAGACCCCCTAGAAAATTACCGTACACAGTTTCTCCCTTGACCTTCAACATCCCTGATTTATATCATAAAGAAAATATAATAGCTAGGTCATTATCTTTATACAAAATCTTTGATAAACACCTGTATTTGTTACAATATTTAATATCAATATTTAATCCAAGCAAAGTACGATATTTATTTTTGCTTTGAATTGTGCAATACCTTTATAAGAGATAAAATTGAATGCGATAATGAAATCAAATGAATCACCAATTTTAATGAAACTGGATATTATAAAGCATATTCTCATTTTATATATAGGTTTCTTTCGTTAAGATATCTCAAGTGATTCAGAAAATATTGAGGATAAAAATAATTCCCATACAAATGAATGATAACAATCATACTCATTAAAGTTTTTGTTTTCCAAAACATTTTAATATGGAAAATTACTTTTTCGCCAAATATTTTTGAATCACTTGGGATATCCTAATGAAAGTTGGTACTTGGATATATAAGGTTAATTTGCTTTATATTACCGAGTTTCATTGAAATTGGTTAAGTAGAACTTAATCTGTATCAGTTCAAATTTTCGAAATTTTTGAATTTCCAAGCTTATTTTTTCAAAATTGATAAGAATAATGTAAAATAAAAAACACCTGTCGGTTTAAATTTAATTTAATTTATAAAACGCACTCAAATAAATTTATATCTATTAATTTCTTCAAGATCTAGAAAAAGGGACATATTATTGAATTATTAGATAATTATACAAGATAATTTAAAAATATTTAATTTTAAGAAAATTTTCCCAAAACCATAGTTGGGATTAAAAAAGTATTTTATTCTGATAAATTCTGTATATACACAAATATCAACAAATTCATTTAAGAAAATAATTAATAAATTCTATATCGCGTTTAATTTTTGTTTTATATTTCACCTGTTAAAAGTATTTTTTCTAATTTAAGATAAAATATTTAAATTTTGAATATTTTTACTTTAAATAATAAAAAAATTAAAATTAATTGATATAAAATAATTTTGAAATATATTAAATATTTTAGATTTATATAATTTTTTAATTGTAAAAAACATGTTTTCGCAAATTAATAATAAGAATAATCCCAAACACCTTCCAAAATTACCATTAATGATATAAATGTTGTTTAAGGTAATTGTTTGATGAAAATATCAGCCATTGTGTTGTGCCTTATTTGAAATACAGTATTTATTATATTCAGATTTAATATTTTAACTCAATTCATATTTAAAATATCTGAACCTGCAACTGGTAGACATTTATCTTCACAATAATATTTAAACGCATCTCCAACTCTAATTTGTTTAAATGTAATATCACAATTTTTATTCTTGTTAAAAATATATTTGTTTTGCATGAATTCTTGTTTTAATAAATTATCTTTCAATACGTAATCAGAAAAAGTAATGTTTGTTGTATTACACTCTTTGTTGACAAATGATTGAAACAAGACGTAATACAGTCGGACCTAATTTTCTATTTCGCGAACTTATAATCCAAATCATATTCAAAGTAATTCGTGTTATTTAATATAATTCTTTAAATTTAATATATGGTAATATTTAAATAAGGTCTTATAGAGAAAGGTCAATTATTAGTTATATTTTGATTATTAAAGGGATTGATTTTTAATAAACTTGGTAATAGCATTTGAGAATGCATATTATGATTGCCACAACATTGCCACTTTTTTCAATACTAAAGTAAAACCATATCAAAATATTTAGTATAGATTACAGGATTAAAAACTTACTATGGCGGAAATTCAAGTCACTTCAAAAAATTTTGTACACCTAAATACACTTATATAAACTACTTTAATTAAAATTTGGTTTAATTTTATGCTTAAAAAACTTGTTACGTCAAACCCCTGATCAATATTATAAAGAAATTATCATAAGCAATCAAGAATATTTTAAGATATTTTATTTATTTAAAAAAATTTAAAGTAAAATTCATGAATTTTTTCACTTTTAAAAATTAAGGGCAACTTGTTTTGAAATATTTTTGTATATAATGGTAATTAAAAGTTCTAGGTAGATAAAAAAAATAAGTATAATATTTTATAACTTTAATAAAAATTTAAAAAATAAAGGAATGCTTTATCTAATATTTTATTAACCATAAATTTAAACATTTTTGCTCGAAAATTGGGTTTCATTTAACATTTAATTATTTTTCAACCATGATGATTTTTAAACTTATCTTGATTTTATATGATAAGAGCTTTATTATAGTTACTAAAATTATCCATAAGAAAATATTAAAAATATATCTAATATTTTAAATAAAATAAAATCTTTACAAGTCATTGAAATTTTCCAAAAAAGTGCACAAAAATTTTCGATGTGACTTAACCCTTAATCTTTATTATTTATTAATCTTGATAGTTATTCTAAATATTTAAATATGCTATTATTAAAATATATATCATCAAATAATGAATTTATAAATAATATTAATGAGCAAGCTAATATTAAATACCCACTAGTTTAACAAATAGAGCTAATTGATAGCATTTATTTCTAAAATAATATTTTTTCAAATTGTATTTTTAAAAAGCAAAACATGCATTAAATTATTTAATTCGTTAGTCAGAATAAAAACTATTTTACCGATTTTTTTTGGATTTTGTTTAATATTTTAGGTAATATTTTCTAAAATATGTAAAACAAGGTTTTTTCTATATCCTTGGTATTTATGACCAAGTAACAAGGAAAATTACCTGTAATAATGGAGAATAATTGAAATTCAAGGAGAGATAATTTAAGATATTTTTGATGTGAGTCGGCAAACATTAATTTAATATTGAGTCAAACAATTCTTTTGTAACAAATACTTTCATTATAAACTTCAGTCCTTCTCTTAACACAATTGTGTTCACAATACAGTTGGTCTGTTACTTATCATAAGTTACTTCAATATACTGTAGATAAACATGCAATTTAAGTGATCAAGATAAAAGTAATATATATAAAAGTTATATATCACAAGTTAAACCCTTACAATACGGTCCAAAAAAGCCTCTTTTAACTACTATGTAAACTAGAACTCCCAAGCTATTTAAACGTTAATTATCAAAATTAAATAAATACCAAGTTAATATTAAGAATTAATATTATGAAAGGCAAATGTTTAAAATAAAATTAATGAACTTTGACCTCAAATAATGATTTAATTATAACAATTTTTACAAATAGAAGAGCAATAATTTTTACAACAAAATAGTACAAAACTCTTATTTACAAATATTTTGTTCATAAAATCTCTGACTTGACCTCACAAATTAAGTAATTAATTAAAATGAGGAAATTTAATTGTAAGTTTTTTTATATTTATATATAAAGTGATAATGCACAATAAAAGTCAAGAAAGGTCAAAACTCAAATAGTTTCAGTTCAATTGAAATTAACAAAATAGTACCCCGATGGGACTTTGGTTTTAATATTTGGTTCATAAAAATAGTTGGTTCATAAAACCAGTACTTCATAAAACTGAACCACATTTAACACTAGTCTTTATGGGAAGGGTTTTAGGTTTTAAGAATTACTTCATAAGATTGGTTGGTTCATAAAACCGATACTTCATAAAAATGATCGTCGACTGTATATGTTGATAGTCATGTTAATTTAAATAGTGTTTGTTATCAGATAAAATAAATTTGTTAACAAATTTTTTATAACATTTGTTATTATCAAAATAAAAGATTATTATGTCATGTATTGTGTATTAAGATATTGATCATGATAAAAATATATTCAAGTTTAATTAAAAACAAAATATCATTTGATTTTTGTTATCATTTTGTTTGACTATTTGTGAATATTTCAAATTGTAATACAATTTTCAATTCTTTATACTCTAAATAAAATATTACCTAGATATTAAAATTCACTTAAAAATTGTAGTCTTGATAATTTTTAAACATTTATAATATATTTATAAATTTTCTAATTCAAGATTTTCTGTTATATTTTTGGGATTTGTATAAACTTCGGGTAAATCTGAAGTGTTGTTAACTTTAATGAAATTTTTTATTACAAATATTTTATTGTTTTGTGAAATACAAAAATAAGTGATAAAAAGCGAAACCAAATCCGATAAAATTATTATTGAAAAACCAAAGTATAGTCCTATAAGACTTGCAGTAAATGATACAAACTCTTCATAAGTTAGCTTGGGCAAATGTTCAACAACTAGATCAGCGACGGGGGTTAAAATAGTTAACAAGCTTTTGTCATCATTAAAGTGTCTCATTCTGTCACCTTTGACCTCATATACTTCTGAATAGCAGTCAATAAAGTTTCCACATTCTTCTTTACAAATTTCACCAATCTCATTATCAATTAATCTACCTTTATCATTAACGTATAGCTCATAGTTATCACACATAATCAAGTTGTCGGATAAGTTTCTTGTATTATAATAGTATATTCCGGTCCATTTATTGAGTTTGTTTTTCCAATTTTCAAGTCTACAGTTTGGGATAAAACCATTGTTTGAGAAAAAGCCTTTCGTTCTGTAATCGAACCAATTTGTCTTATAAGGAGAGGACAGGGAATGAGTTATTGTTATACGATATAACAAGTAATTAATGTATTTTATACTTGTATCAATTGAAACTGTATTTATATCAGGGTAAAATAAGTGAACAAATTTTTTCCTGTTGTGAACGAAAATCGTAAGTAAAGTGATATTAGGATTAATCCTAAAAAGTATTAACTCTTTTCTTAAATCATTGAGTTTTCTTCGCGATAAGTCAATGATGAACCTGTAGTCGGGCTGTCCCTCAAAACGTAAAACACATCGAATAGAAGTCAATCGATGAACTGGTGTTTGATATTTCTTCGCAATTGATGTAATCCTTTGACTTTTTGATGCCTTTAGTAGTGATAACAATACAGTTCTAAAAGACATAGTTGTGGTCATACATGTAATTTCTTTGCTTGTTGATAGCAATACTTGCAAAGTATTAGCGAATTTTCTTTACTTTGGGTGTTTCGCGGTCTGATTCGTTGAGTCCGAGTTGTGACAAATATTCTGGTTTTGGTAATAATGATTTCCCGATACATATCGTTAGCGCCGGTAATGAGATTTGAGTTATGTTTTGAAAACTCATAAAAACTGTTGTTTAATATGAGAAATATATTTCACATATTTTTGAGATCTGATTTAAACACAAAAACAGACATAAAATAACAAATAAATAGTGAAAACGAGTTTCTCTTAAAAAATTGCATTTTTATTACTAATAGAGTTGTCATATA
>JAQFZM010004002.1:0-10187 GCA_034695785.1 Galumna obvia
TAACACCAGATGCCGACTGTATCTCAAACACAATATATGCCCTCAACTCTTGTGGAGTAATCGATGGCATAGAATCTTTCAAAAGTTTACTAAAATACTTTCAAAATAATTACTTTAAAACAGTTGAGTCTGAAAACTACCCGTCCCTCAGTACAAACATTAATTGTTTGATCGCTTTGAAAAATTATCAACACTTTCCTCAGATCCGAGAAATTACTCATAAAGTGTATGAGTGGACTAAATCCAAGATCACAAACTCTGGCTTTTGTTTTCAAGACAAGTGGCACTTCTCCTCATTCTATCCTATGACCAGAGCTCTGATGGCCTTTGAATATATTGACCAAGATATGAGTGAACTAATATATCAGATGCTCTTGGATAAACAACATTCAGACGGCGGTTGGGGTTCGGATAAGCGCTCCACTCATTTAGAGACTTCTTATGCCATAATTGCTATCAGTTTTTGGCTGAAAAAATTCCATAAATTCAAAAATCTAAAAGGAATAAATGCTTTAGAAAAGGCTAGAATTTATATGCAAGGTTATAATGGTGAGGTAATACCACTTTGGATTGAAAAGTCTCTTTACTCACCCATTAATATCGATAGAACTTCAATCCTAGCCTCAATATATGCTTTGGGAGATTTACCTGATATTATTTAGTAAATTTAATATTAATTATAATAAAAATAAATTGAAAATATTTTATTTTATTTATTTCAATAAAGTTTCTAAAATTTTACTAAAAATTTTTTAATGAAAATTTAAAAAAAAAATTAAATTTTGTAAAACACTTTTTATACTGTGATATATTTATATATAAAAATTAACTTATAGATAGACCTTTATATAATGATAATTTTCTTCATATTTATCTTTTAAATTACCATTTATCAAGTAATTTTTGAGCAAGATCAATTAGGATTTTCAAGATAATCGAGATAAAAAATAACTTTCACTAATTTTGCAAATGAGTGTATACCATGTGTTAAATATAACTACCAATTGTGTTTTATTTTAAATTTAACAATCACTAACATCTATATTTTATAATTTAATGTATGAATTATTTGTGTTATTTGACTAAGGTTTAATGTTGTTATATTAAAATGACTCAAATAGTTACAAAATTATTGGGGTTAAAGTAATTTTTTCATAAATAAATCTTATCATTTATTTTATTTAAAGCAATTATTTTTTATTTTTTTATTATAAGAAAAATTAATTTATTCTCAAAAAATTTATAAATCATTTGAAATACAGTCACCGATCAGTTTTACGAAGTGATTGGGAATTTGTATTTAGTTCATATAACCGATTGGTTCATAAAATCGATAGTTTTTGGATTTAATTTATAATTCATTTTTTATTGAGTATTACAACAATTATTTGAAAAATTAAGTTATTTTTGATGTTTTAATGAAATTAATTTAAATAATTAAACTTTTGTTCATTTCATTGTAATTATCATTAATTTATTTGTTATAGAATTACTTTTAATTTTATAATCACTTAAAAGTTTACCAATTTATACACTACTTTTAAATTTATCACCAATAGATAATTTGTGTTGTTTATATGAAGAAATTTTCCACCAAAATATTTTTTCTAAACTATCAATTTATCCAAAGTTATGAATATAGTCTTTATGTTCATAAAATTGATCCCATATTTCTATAATTTTTATTACTTTGACATTTCGTTCATAAAAATTATTGGTTCATAAAACAAGTACTTCATAAAACTGAACCACTCTTAACATTAGTCTCTATTGAAAGGATTTTTAATTTTAGGAATTACTTCATAAAAATGGTTGGCTCATAAAAACTATACTTCATAAAATTGATCGGTGACTGTATTTGGATTAAAATTGATATTTCAATATTACATAATATTTATCTTTAAAATACTAGGTATGATCAAAATATATAAAGTCATTTTTGAGCAAGATCAATTAGAATTTTCATATTTTTCAAAGAACCTTGCCCATTAAGAACGTAAAACCAGATCCAAGAAAAAATCAAAAATGCCACAACGTGAGTCGATTATAAATTGAATTAGCTTTCAAATTGTGAAAATAATTTGACCTGGGTCATCCCAAAAAACGGCCAGATCAATTTGAAGATTACAATTTTTAAGGGTCAGATATGATCTCAATCCTTATAATTTAATTTAATTTAATTATGTGTTTAATATAATTCATTGACAACTAAATTTATTTCAATAGAAATGAATGCATTGACCTCAAAATGCATACATGACTAGCCAGTGATCAGTCATATACTCATTGAGGTCAATGCACTTCATTCTATCAAATTCAAAGTAGTTGTCATTCGTCTGTTGATCGTCTAATCTTAGAGTGATCCTTAAAAGTATAACTAAATTGTTAATTTATTCAAACGTATAAAACAATTTGTTTTGGGTCCAGTTTGTGCAAAATAATAATAATTGAGCACTAAATGAGTCAGTGGTCGGTCGTTCTCTATACTTGTCTTTAAAGTCAAAGTGGGATTACTTAAAAGTATTTAATTAAAATGTCTGCTGCGAGAAATGGCTGAATGCCCGAATGACTAATTACAAATTTACGAAAAAAAGGCGTTTTTCTTTTCAAAAATATTTTAAAGAATTGGTGAAATATAAGTTAGTTAAAAGTTAAGTTAAGAGGTTTTTACAAAATTACAGTACTCAATCAGTCAAGATTCAGAAGTAATACCATTTATTATGACTACATTCAATACCGGGATAACTAAATATTAATATTTCGGATGCCATAACTGGGTATTACTGCCAATGCAAATCCGGAGCGCGGGTTGTCGGAACCTGTTCTAATGTCGCGAGTGTTATATATTACTTAAGTTTTGGTCAATTCAGAGAGTATCCGCGTCAAACATATCTTCTATCAGAGATATTAAACGATTTAAAGCCAATTGTCGATGTTAGTGATGACGAATAAAACCAATAATATCATTTATCTTATTATTTGTTTCATTTTAAGACTATCATTTTAAAAAAAATTTTAATAAATATTTTTTTCTTTAAAATAATAATTTAATGTTTGAAAGTTACTCTGTGAGTGTGTTGGCCCACAGTGAGTGTTCACTGTTGGAAATTCTAACTGCCAGGCTCACAGAGCGCCTAGCTTGAGAGATAGTCGGAGTTTCATCGTAACAGATGGCGTTGGCAAGGACCTCTCATGACTAGGGATTTAGGAGCTGTTTGTTACGGTGTCGAATCAAATAAGCTTCTAAGGCTTTGTGAGTCTGGCAGTTAGAGTATGGTGCTCTATGACTCACGTCCGAGTTCAATATCAATTGTTATCATGTTAAAAACTCACGTTACACCGGTTGATGCTAACGGGTCATTTAGGTTATTTAGTAAAATTATATATATAACAAGAAGTTTATCCAAACATTAAGTTAGTTTAATAATTATCAATTTAATTCTATATTATATTTATTTTAATTTTCCAGAATGGATCAGCCAAATTAATAGTGGTATAGGCTTTGAAATGGTTAAATCCCATGGTTGGCTTTCTGGTGAAGGCTATGGAAAAACAAAGCAAGGGATTAAGGAACCAATTGGCCTTAAGTCTAAAAAGAATTTAAAGCAGTTTAAAAGAGAAAAATTGGGTCACAATGGACAGAATCCAATTTCTTATTTAAATGAATTATGTGCCAAAAAGAAATACCCACGCCCATTTGTCTGCCTCAACACAACGAAAAATAAGAAAAATTTCTTTTTCATGTAATTTTGATCTTTAAATAATTTCTTTTACTGATTTCGTTTTCTTCCTAGGTGGTTATGAAGAACAAAAATTGGTTCACTCCTTCTGTCCCTTCTTCTTCTAAGGATAAAGCAAAACAAGATGCTGCCTTATTCGTATTGAAAACATATGGATTAAGGAAAGAAGGAGCTAATTACCTTAAAAATTGAATTTTCACCTTTTTTAATATTCAATTAAAATTTCATTTTGTATACACATTGCAAAAAGTTTCATTATTTTATATTAAGCCGTTTTCGAGATTTTTATCTTCAAAAATTTTAAACTTCAAATTGACATGGCTCTTTTTTGGGTTGACAGGTCAAAATTTTTCACCATTTGAAAGCTAATTTAATTTAGAATTGACTCACGTTGAGGCATTTTTGATTTTTTCATGGATCATTTTTTACGTTTTTAATGGGCAAGGTCATTTGCAAGCCAATTATTTCTATTGAAATAAGAATATTAAAAAACAGAAATCATATGAATTAATGAAATTTAATCTATATATTAAAGGAACTTTTATATTTTAGTATAAAATAATTTTAAACTGATTTCAAATAAATAGTATTAAAAAATTACCAAAACTTTAAACTATAGAAAAAAGTGGCTATCATAGAGCTCAATGAAAAAAATGAAAAATTCCTCAAATTTAACTTAAAATAATGAAAATTTAATTTAAATTTTAAATAATATTACTAATGATTATTTTAAATAATTAAAATAGAAATTAAATGATAATTTATATAAATTGAATATTTTTTGCTTGATAATTTTTACTTATAGTAATTAAAAATATATAGGAAAATAATTCTTATTAAGGGATAAAAATTTAATGCAGCTCTTTTATTTTTAAGCCGATTTTAATGAACTAGCTGTAAAATTAAAATATTTTTCTTCAACTATAAAGAACATATTGAAAAATATTTTTGAAATCCCCATCGCTTTATAAAGTAGGGTTGGGAATAGTGTGATGCATATGTGACAATTAATCATATTATAATACAACACTATTTAATTGAACACTCTATCATTATCCGTTTACAGAATTTAGATCACAACAAAATGAAAGTTTATAGTTGAATTTTAACTTTTTTAAATATTTTCAGCTGTTTAAAAGTGATTAAAAATTTTTTACACCGGAAATTTTTGAATGTGGTAATAATTAAAAACAGCTATTATTAATCTTTCAAGCACTTTTAATGGTAAATGATCTTATTTTAATAATTATGGAACATTTTAAAATCGTTTTTGAGTTATTTTATTTATATTAAATACAGGGATGGTAAAAACCTTAAGGGTGTTGTATTTTGAAAACGACACAAAATTTTAAGACATTTGCTGACTAAAATGACTATTTTTAATAATATTTTAAAGTAATTTATCAAAATTTATACAGAAAATTAAGGAATATTTATAAAAAATGCGATTTTTAAAATTTTTTTAAATTTTACAAGACCAAATTTTGAGCTTAAAATCTCAAATTTTGACGATTTTATGCAATTTTTGATGTTTTCTTTTAACTCACTTCAAATTACCTGCCATCTTTGGATTTTTTTCTTTTTTCTTTTTTGCATATTACGTATTTTTTCATCTTTTTCATCTCTAAGTGGGGGAGAAGATTCTCTGACTCTCCTCTAAGGGGGAGTATTTTTCCAATTTATGGCTCCAAGGGGCTGCAGTATTACACAATATCTCCCTATTTGCCATCCATAATTAAATTTAAATTTAAATATTTGCTTTTTGCCTAAAACCTAATCTGCAAACTGGAGGTATTACTACTATAAGTTAGAATCTCTGTTTATTTTTTAACAAAACTAATTCCATACAAGACATGTTTCAGTGATGGCCAAGGACCACCTGATTAGGGGAAATAACAATTTTTGAATCATTTTCCCGCGACATGTGTAAAGGGGTTAATTTTCAAGCAGGGAATACGCGACATATTGGCCAATGTAATTTGCCCATGGGACCATCCCTGATCTTGATAGATTTAGGTTTAGGTTTTATTCTTTAAATATTTTTAGAATTATTATTTTGAACTATACAAAAGTTAATTACATTTACTTGAAATGTTTCTTGAATAAAATTAATTATTCAATGATTTTTCTATTGCCTTTTTTGGATAGGTTTATTAGTGATAAACTATAAATATGGATAGGACTTTTAAAATTAGCGCTTAAAAATACTAGCTAATAAATTGTATACCCAGATAAAATGCTGAAAAATTTAGAACCTATTAAAAAATTTCGATTAATTTTTAACCCTTTAATAATTATTATGGATAGTTATCTGTCAGCATATTTCAATTTATTAGAGATTTTATACTGATATAGCGTATAAGTAAGTTGATCTATTCTGCATATATATAATAAAATAATTTGTCATTTTTCACTGAACTAGATAATGTTATTTAGGAATATAAGATCAAAGATACTTTTCAGGTACTATTTTCCGTTTGCAAACTATAAATGATAATAATAATAATATTATTTTGAATGATAAATGTATTTAAATTATAGTTTAAAAGTTGTAAATTAAAATAAAAATTGTTTATGTCAGAGATGGCCATCTAGGGGGGATATAGCCAAATTTCCACCCCTGTGAACGACGTCATACCTTCCCCTTCAGTGCATCGGTAAAAAAATTGGAGCAAAAAGTACACAAAACGAAAATAAGAGAATATATGAATAAAAATATGTAAATTATAAAACAATAGTAAAAAAAATTGAAACTCATATAAATTTCAAATTTACAGTTTTTAACGCATATCTATAAGCAGTAAAATTTAATTTTTTTAACTTTGATTTTTCAATTTTAGGAAAATTTTCGCGTAAATTTTATATTTACTTAATGTCTTGACAAAATATTGCGTGCAGGGTTACCTCAGTTTCTAACCAATTGAGAGTTTGAAAAAACTACGCAATGTTACCTAGGTAAACTTGCACCCCTTGCTAAAAATGAGATAATATTGCGGTTAAAAAATTATTTATCGATTTTAAAGAAACAAATTGTAATTAATCTTCAAATTATATGGACTCTAAAGAAATAATTATCTCTTCATTATTAATTTCTTTATTTGTGAGATAAGAATGTTCTTCAGATTCAGAGTCTGTCGCCCGATTAGAGAATATATCAATTAATCGAGAATGTATTCTTGTGTCACAAAGACGTAAATTGTCTATAATTTAATAACTTTTGTCATTACCAAAGCCTTGCTTTTTATGGGAAACCATATATTTACTGAATTAAATAAATGTTTTGACAAACATTTTATTAAACAATTTGTCCTGCGCCCTTTAAATATTTTCCATATTTTGGCAACCAAAAATCAATAAATAGTTCAAATTTTTTAAAATTTCAATTTTTATTTAACTACCGATAATTTAAATACCTATAATTTCATGGAATCTGTGATATCAAATTTCATCAAAGTGCAAAATTTTTTATGAGTAGTTTAACGATTTAAATTATTGTAATTTAATTAAAAATACTTAAAACAATCAACTTTGACAATAATTTTATTGCAAAACAAAGTTAGCTGAGTTTTTCACTTGAATTTTTGAGCGGTCCTTCTCTAAATATAAATAATTATTATCAAGTATTGGCCAGAACATACAATGTAGAAATTTGAAGACATTGGTTTTATGTCTATTATTGGTTAAACTTATTTAAAAATTATAAAATTTACATTTTTATACTCCATATATTTTTATACTCCCCTACTCTGTAATGTCGATATTTTACTAATTTTTAGTATATTAACCATGCTTATTTCAATCATTTTAATTCCATATAAAGAAAGGCTTTGATCACCATTAAATAATACTTTTAACAGAAAATAAAAATTTGTTTTTTAGTTTCTTTAAATAATACAATTTGAAGTTATGTAAATATTGAGAGCAAGCTTATCAAGATAAGCTTGCCCCCTTTGCTAGAAACTTAGATAACCTTACATGCAATATTTTGTCAGGACATTCGGTACTAAAAATAATATCACTTTTTTAACATCAAATAATAATCATATTAAATATATATAAAACAAGGTTTGGGGTCAAACCAATATCCACTACATTTACGAGAATATCTCAAAATGATAATTTTTAAAATAGTTTTGTTGATTTAGGATTAAAGCTTCAATCCTAAAGCTGCCTTAATTACAAATATAAAATGAATGGTAATTATGAATTAGCAAAATTTTTAAACAGTTAATTTGGTTTCAAAAAATTATAAAAGATCACTTCCCATGCTACAAACACTTCAGTAGAGTCATAGGATTCAAATGAAATCTTCAAATAATTTTAACGACCACAGTGGCCCCTATAATAATTTAGTGTTCTGCAAGTAGACCCAGTTTGGAAAATACACTTACTATATTACTCACATTTTGATATTAGGCTTCTGGCTTCAATAAAGCTATAGAAGACAAATTAAATATAGAAAAACAAACACACTCTTCCGTATATATCATAAAGGCGAAATTTCCCGGTTACTAACAAAAGAGTTGGTTTCCAGATAGTGATAACAAATAATTCCCCTCCCCTTCATTTCTATCAAAATGATGGTAGCTTCCCCTTACTTCCAGAGAGAGAAAGCACAGTTTACACTTTACTAAGTTTCTATCAAAATGGCAAAATTTCCCTCTTTGTAGCTAAAGAGTGGGTCTCCAAAGTGAGACAGCACAGCCTTCAGCTCCTCACCGTTTCTATCAAAAAGACAAAATTTCCCCGTAATATTAGATCTAATTTTCAGAAAGGGAGAGAGAAAAAACAGCTTACCACTACCGTCGCCCCAAATTTCCCCGTTACTAACAAAAGGTTGGTTTCAAGAAATAGATAACACAGTTTATATATATCTCTCCTTTTCGATCAAAAAGACTAAAATTCCCCGTTACTAACAAAAATTTTGGTTTCAAGAGAAAAATAAAACAACCCACACTATCCTGCGTTTCTATATAAAAGAAGATATTTTCCTCTTACTAACAAAAGAGTTGTACTACAAAGTGAAAGCACAGCCTATCACCCTTCTTCCTTTCTATCGAAAAGTCCATATTTCCCTGTTACTAAAAAAAGGTTAGTCTACAGAATGAGACAAAACAGCCTACCAATTCTCTAAGTTTTTATCAAAACGACGAAATTTTCCAGTTACTAACCAAATGGTTGTACTACAGAATGTAGGCGCATACACTGAATACTCTTTGTTTAGATCAAAAAAGCAAAATAACCCGTTATTAACAAAATAACTGATTACAAGAGATTGAGCAGCCTACCACTAGCCTTCATTTTATTCAAAAAGATGAAATTTCCCCGTTTCTAACAAAAAGGTTGGTCTCCAAAGAGAAATGGCACAGCGTATAACTCCTCACTCCTTCTGTCAAGAAGACGAATTTTTCCCTTAACAAACAAAAAAGCTGATCACTGTAGAGAGAGAGAGAGAGAGAGAGAGAGCGAGAGAGAGAGAGAGAGAGATCTTACCACTACACTCGGTTTCGCTCAAAAGGACGAAATTTCCTCGTTTTTAACATAATGGTTGGTCTCCAGAGATAGAGATAGCATAGCATGGTGGATCTATGAGGAGGGTAGGTGGATCTGTAAATTGGATGATTAGGCTCTTATAGAGGATATTTGGGTCTGTAGAGAGCATTGTTGGGCCTGTATAATGGGTAGGTATGCCTGTAGAGTGGAAAGTTATGCATGTAGAAAGGGTAGATGTGCCTGTAAAGTGGATGGTTGTGTCTGTAAATTGGATATTTGGGCTTGTAGAGAGAATAAGTGGGTCAGTAGAGGGGATGATTGAGTCTATAAAAAAAGTAAGTGTGTCTGTAGATTAGATGGTTAGGCTTGTAGAGAGGATAAGTGGGTCTGTAGTTTGGATGTTTGGGCTTAAAGAGAGGATAAGTGGGTCAGTAAAGGGGATTATTGAGCCTATAGGGAAAGTAAGTGTGTCTGTGGATTAGATGGTTGGGCTTGTAGAGAGGATAAGTAGGTCTGTAGTTTGAATGTTTGGGTTTATAGGGACGATAGGTGGGTCAGTAGACGGGATTATTTACCCTATAGTGAAGGTAAGTGGGTCTGTTGATTGGATGGTTGGGCTTGCATGGGGGATAATTGGGTCTATAGAGGAAATGTTTAGGCCTGTATAATTGATAGGTTGGCCTGGAGAGTGGATGGTTGTCTGTAGATTGAATGGTTGACCTTGAGGAGAGTATATTGGGTCAGTAGAGGGAATGGTTGGACCTATAGGGAAAGTAAGTGTGTCTGTAGATTAGATGTTTGGGCTTGTAGAAAGGATATGTGGTTTGGTAAATTGGTTGGTTATGTTTGTAGAGGAGATACGTGGGTTTGTAGAGGAGATGGATAGACCTGTATAATGGATAAGTGAGCCTGTAGAGTAAAGGGCCTGCAGAATGAGTTGGTGGACATATAGTG
>JAQFZM010004003.1:0-10186 GCA_034695785.1 Galumna obvia
ATTTTAATAAAATATAAATTAATTTAAATAAAATGTAGTAAATATTAGTATAAATTGTATAAATACAATGAAAAATTCCATTACTTATAATTATATTTGCATTTATTATCAAAATTGTACCAATAGTTTGCCTCTATTATGGGAACCCCTCTATAACTTCAACTAAATGTCCGGTGCCGACCACTTTCAATAGTAGAGGTTTAAGTGCAATAGTAGTGTATAAAAACTGTAATATTTGTATATTAGTTTATTTAAAAAATTTTATGAAAACTTCAAAATTTATTCAAATAACGATTTAATTTTTAATTTCATTAAAATTCAGTAAATAATAAGATTTAAAGAATAAAACAATTTCTCAAAAAGATTTCAAAAAAAGGAAAAATCAATCAAAAGAGTGAATCCCTTCACAATTCAAAAAAACAAATCATTCATTTAATTATTTAAAAGTATATAATAATAAAATTATTTAAATTATATAATAAAAACAACATTTACTTCAATCGTCTTTCAGTATAAATAGCAAAACATTTAACATAAACTCATGATTAGACCCAAAGGGCTTTATTCTGTTCCTCTTCGATACTTGTCTTAACCTGAGTACACATATACGACAGGTTAGAGCCCGGAATCACAACTAAACAAAATTTAATTAATAATAAATTCCGAAAAAATGTTTAAATAATAGACTAACCATTAATTAAATGTTTGTATTCGCTCTCAATTTTAAGAGAGTGTTCGTACATCTCTTTTGCAGCTTTTGTGGTCAGTTTCTCATTAGGATAGCGATGGTCTTTTATCTCTCTGTTATTTAAAATAGAGTTTCAGTTTATTAAAGAATTAAATAATTAATACTTTATTTGTTTCGTTGATTTGAACTTCAAAAAGACGACGACTGGATATATTTGACATCTGTTGAGGCGCTCCACAGATATAGGACTCACTTCGAGGAGTGCGTGAAGATTCTGAACACATTTATTAATAAAATTTCAATCATATAATCAAAGTCCTCAGAAAATCTATGATTAGTATTAAAGCTCATAAAAATGTGCTTGATAATAAGATAAGTACGTTAACACATCAATGACTACTTAAGCATTTTGTAATTGTTTTTTAATAAATGTGAATCAACCCTGATTAATTTTAAGACACATCTTTATCAATGTTTCAAAATTGTTTTTCAATGATTAACGTATTTATAAAAACTTGACTCAAAAGCAAACTTTAAAATAAATTCAATAATTTTATGATTTTATGATTCATTATTTATTGTAAGGTTTAGCCTTCCTTTAAAAAACTTAAGCTTTAGGTAATCTTCATATTTTTCTGATGACTCTCCATATAATGCAAACCTTATCACAGATTTCTTTAACGGCGGCCACAGTTATGCACTCAAAGTGTGATCCCTGTGAACCCCTATAATCGCGCCGATAGTCCACTAACTTAAGATCCTGAAGCCATCGTTCCATCATTTGTTGCGAACCTTTCATTATTTCGGGTACACATCGTTTGAACGTTTGTTGAAAGTCCTGTTCCAGTTTTATTGACAGCACTTCTTGAAGAGGACCAATGATTATCACAGGACGGGTTGTCTTATAGCTTAGTCTCTCTACTCGTATGTATGTCAGGGGAAGGAATTGACAGTTATAGTCAGTTTCGGCAGTTATAGCGCCCGAATCGCTGAAGCTATTGATGGATACGTCAGAAAAACTGGCCAACTCTTTAGTGCTCTCTCGAGAACTACTTCTTTGGTGATTGTTTTTGCGTCGTCTGAAGAAACTCCTTCGAGCAGATGTCGCCGCTCGGGAGTTGCCGTCACCGGCGCTGTCAGTCAATGATCTCTTCATAAGAAGTTCCTCTTCGACTTTGTATTTGCTGGGAATGACTCCACATTTGACCTTTTGTCCCTCCTGGTCCACGAGCCACGCTCTCCAAAGACCAGGAACACCGTTGAACATTGTATTGTCTACAAACAAAATATCGTCTTTTCTAAAAGCGAGAGACCCGTCAACTGAAGGCCGATCGAAAGCTGCTCTGATATAGAAAGAGTCACCGGTGTGCTGGTCCTGTATCTCTTTAAACCCTATAAACACAAATATTTAAATCTATTTTATGATTCACTTTAAGAAATAACTCACTCTCGACATTGTATTGCGCCACAAGAGTTACAGTTTCTGCGGGTTTAGCCAATTCTATGGCCGCTTCTTCTGCCGTTGCATTTCGAAGATCAACGCCATTGTACTAAACATTTGTTTTACAAATGAGAGAATAAACGCAACGATAATAAATACCTCAAGGATTTGGTCGCCCGGTTTGAGACCATTTGGACCGTTAGCTAATGAGTCGTCGCGAACGGAATGAATAAAAATTCCGACAGCATTTCCACCGAAAAGACTGATTCCAAGATTAGAATTCGTCTTTTTGATGATTATACGTCTGGGCTCACAACCAGTGGACGATTGTTTGAATGACGACTGTCTCTCTCTTATTGAATAATCTGTGAGAGTCTTCTCTGTGTTTCGACTGGCATTTGAAGCACTTCTTGACGCAGCCTTAGAACGGGTCAGAGTCGATGTGGCAGAACTCGGAATGTTTTCATCGTTGTTAGTGTTATTTGTATTGGCTCTGACTAAAAGTGATTTGTATTCAATTGGAGATGACTGAGGAGTTGATGTCGAAGTCGAATCATTGGCTCCGGTGTCATCTTCGTCAGCGTCAACCATATCGTCGTCTTCGTCTGCATCGGCTCCGTCTGACTCATTGTCGTCTTCGTTATCAAATTTGTCCGGATTGTACTGAACTAATATTCTAATGTTGTTTCCGCACTGACGCAACACATTGGCTGCCAAATCATAAGTTGCCTTTCTCATATTAATTCCGCAGATTTCCATCAATTGATCGCCAATTAAGACCCCCGCCTGTGCTGCCAAACTATTCTCGGCGACGTGACATACAAATACTCCTCCAGAAGTACAGGGCTTTATGTTTATACCCATCGAAGGCGCAGAACTCCTTTCAATAAATATGTTTCGAACGTCACCTAAAATATAACTTAATTAACAAAAAGCGTTTCAAAATTTTTTTCTATAAACAAATACCCGGTTTAGCGACGCGTTCGCCATCAGAGTTACTGTTACGCGAAGGAGTAATCCATTCGACGTGATAAGCACATGGCATAGGACTGCCTCTGTCTGACAATACTGAAGAAGAGGCCTTATCTATAGAACTCGTGGATAACTTTCCTCCGGAAGATTTGGAGGTTACACTTGGATTCGATGGAATCCTAAAGCGTTGATTATTACGTTTGGGAAATGTTGACAAACCATCAAATGATGGAATCGAAAGATTATTGTCATCACTTCTAAAGACATTATTATTGCTGTTCGTACTTAAATGATGTAAATGTTTTTGATGAATGGGTTGGGGCGTAACCATTCGTTTTGTCTGAAACATTAATTAATCGTTTAATTAATAGAATTTCATTGCGATTGTATTTCACTCGATATGTATTACGTTTAAGTCATATAACATTTATGAGAATTATGTCCTTTTAAGAGTCGGCACAAATAATAAGTTATAATTATTTAGTAAAAAAAGGGCAGAAATAAAGATTTGTTCACATAATTAGAAAATAAATTTAATTAATAGTAAACCCGAAAAGTTTAAACGGGTTTAGAATTAAAAAGTTTTTGTAATACTAGTTATGAATCGACTCATATTCAACACTTATTCGTTAAATTTTTTTTTGCGTTAATCGAATCAATTAATTATATTTAAAGACTTTTATTCTTAAATTAGAAGTTTTATGCCTTAAATGCGATCATAAATATTGTTTTATTTCAGACGTAATGACATAATATTTGTCTAAATATGCAAAACTCGTTATAAAACAATTGGTTTTAGAAATAAATTTTGTGAATTAGAGGTCAAAATGTTTGTAAAAAGTTCTCAAAAAGTCTTGTGTGAAATATGAGTAAAAAGGGAGGACTCACTTGATTTATGTTATGGAAATGAGTTCCGGAAGCAGTAGTTGCCATTATATCCATACTGTGCGAAGGGGACGGACCGCCGAACATTCCACTACTATATTGTGATGGAGAGGGAGAAGGAGTAATACTATATCTGTTGACCAGATTGTCCTTCAAATTATAAGGTCTGACCCCTCCCTGATATGCACTGACAGACCGCGAATGGGATAAGTCATGTGAGTGCGTCTGACTTTCATTAGCGCTCAGTAGGGAATCACCGCTTCGGGAAATATAAGGAGAAATGAGCGGAGAATTAGTTGAGTGTCGAACCGATGGTTGGTTTGAATTACGAATCAGATGTGAGTTCTGTCCGAAATGATTGTTATGTATTTGAAGTAAAGCTGACTGAGAGTTAAGTCCATAGTAGGGAAAGGCAGCAGAGTTTCGGATTGGAGGCGTTGGCGCTGCGTTTAAAGGCGGTGTGGAAGCACTGGACGCATGAAATGAATCGTAAGATGAATGATCTTCTGTTAATGATAGCGAGGGTTGGGTCACATCCATGAGAACGTCATGTACTGAATGGGGTCTCATTTGTCTTGAATTAGTTCTGTGTTTAGTGTAATAATCCAAAACATTTTTATCTTTTGTTTGGGCCGAAACTACTGAGTAGTCCAGAGAAGTGTTTGTCATTGGTTTGATTGGACGGTAAAGCTTAAGGTCGAGGGTATCCGTTTTATTGCCATTATATGGTTGAGTATTTGATGCATATATTGCTTTTTGATTAGCATTTGATGTAAGCGGTACTGATTGTAGAGTAGAGAGACGGGAAGAGAGGGCAGAGTTACGTTTCGAATTACGTTCGTAATCAATAAGTGCTGCCTCAGAGGCCGGTTCGAAGATCAGATAACTCGAAGGTGTCATTCGTTCGTCTTTTATGCTATTATTGGAAGACTTTTCTTCTTCTGGTTTTGGTATGTTTTGTGTTAAACCAGAAGCCGTTTTATCTGATTTTTCAGATTTTATAAAAGTATTGGTGAAAATACCCAATGATTTGCGTTCTTTACGTTTAATTGGATGTAAAGTCGTCACTGCATTGACATTCGTATAGTTCTGAATCGATGGAACGGGTGGATGACCCCTATATTTAGGCCAAGTGCCCCCATTCTTCTCTTTCTTAGAAGTTTTACCCGATTTTATATATTTTGTATTCTTTTCATAAGTTTTTCCGTTGGAATACTTGTCTAACACTTTATCCAATTCAGCCAAAGTCCTGGTCTCGTCTTCACAAAAGACCTGCGATTGTTTTGGTTTAGTATTTTGTTTTCGTTCGCCGAAGAATTTTCCGATGGATTTATTATAAATCCGATCCGCTTTATCTAAAAGAGTTGGGGCCGGAGTTATGGGGGACTGAACTTCATTTGCTGGAGAAGAAGAGTTCGATGAATTAGAAAAGGATGATATTATTGTTTTATTCGTTGTACTAATGTTTGCAGAGTTTCGTTCGCCTATAGTTCGGGAGAGGGTTTGATAGTCAGAAGGCATCGGAGGTTTAGTCGTTGGAAAAGAAATATAATTATCTGTTTGTGAACAACACGAAACCATTTTGCGCTGTCGTTCCCTAATATTATAACTTTTAGAATCAGTTGATTCAGAACTTGATTTAGAACTGTTGTTAACAATAGAAGAACTGCTATTTGATTGGGAACAGACGTGAGAATTATTTTTCATTATTTGTAATACAATATTAGGGGAAGACTCTAATAACTGCAACACATCATATGAAGACTTATCATCGATGGTCTTGTCATTAATGGATAGAATTCTATCTCCAACAGCAATAGAACCCTCTTTAGCGGCCACAGAACCGACAGTAATACGACTGACATAATAACCTTGTTCTAATACCAATCCGTGTTCCTGTCCCTTACCGACAGACATATTAACGGTTTGCACAAAACGGGTCACTCTTTTTCTCTGAACTGTCAAAACGATCTGAAGGTCTGATTTTTTAAGCAATTCGTAAGCAATCTTCTCATCGTTGTTAGTGTTGGTGTCATTCACTTTAATTAAAACGTCATTCACTTTAAGTTTTCCATCGGAGGCACTGTCTTTGATTACTTTATCAATTAATAAAGTTTTGTCATCAAAAACCAATTTAAATCCCCATTCGTTTGATTTATGCTCTCTTTTCAACTGTATTTCCTTTGTTTCGATCTCATATTCCTGAAGATCTGCTTCAATGGCCGAATCTCTACTACTATTATTTGTTCCCAATTGAGTGCTTTGCGTTTGAGATTTAGCTCTTGAGTCGCCTTTCATTCCATCGATTTTTTCTTTAAGTTCTTTATTTTCTTTTGTGATTTCATTTCTTTGACGCTTTATATCATCAGATTCTCGGAGAGCTTCGGCCAAATCACTAACTGCTCGATCCCTTTCACGTCTCAGTTTATCGCAAAGAGTTCTATAAAAGTTATGAATTAGAATTTGAAAACAAATAAAATATTATTTTAATACCGAATACTTTCTCTTTCGAGAACTATTTTATCCCTTTCACTGAAAGCCCAGTCTCTTCGTCTTTTGCAGACCTCAACCTCTTGATGTGCTTCACCCAAATCAGTTTGAATTCGTTCCATTTGTTTGCGAAGTGTCTCAATTTCAGTATTAGCTTGGTCAATGTTATCGAGACGGGAATTACTGCATAGTTTGTTGTGGGGGTTATGGGGGTTATGGGGGTGACTGAAAGTAGACACCGAACTATTGCTCGAAGCGGCCGACAATACAATGTTAGAGCTCTTTGACATCATATGAGCCCAAGAAGTGGATACTCCGGACGAAGACGAACCCCAGAAGTTATGGCCGGATCGCGGCTGCGGCGAAGTAGGACTCATAGACTCATCATTTATTCCGGTGACATAATCGCCATACTTTTCACGCAAATCATTACATACTTTAAGGACCCGATCCCTATCGAAGAGCGCAGAAGTGATTTCTCTCTTAAGACTTTCAGTTTCTTCAGCCAATTGTTTCTTTTCATTTTCTAATTGTTTGTTATGTTTTTGAAGTATCTGTTGTTCTTCCTGCAACTTTTCGATCTCTTTGTGGACGGAATCCCTTTCAGACATAATAAGCTGTAAGTCCTGAACGGCTTCATTGCGTTCTTCAGTGAGTTTTGCCATATCTCTCGTGATTTTGGCGCGAAGAGCCATAAGTTGATTGCTTTGAGTCATAGTGTCATCTCTTTGTGCCTTAACTTTAATTAACTCTTCTTTGAGTTCATTATTATCTGATTGTATTTTATGCCAATTATTGATAGCAGTAGTGCACTGATGCTTATATTGTTGTACTTCTTGTGTCAATACTTTCTTAATCTGTAGACATTCCTCGTAGTTCTTCCTGAGTCTGAAGAAGTCCTGGTGAGCCATTTCCAGTTTGTTTCCATAGTCTGTGTGAGACTCAACTAAATCTGAATATCTTTTACGAATCGTTTCGTTTTCTTCTTTGAGGGCTTCATAATTACGAATCAAAGACTGATAGTGTCTTCTTATTGTCTCACTTCCAGTCAACGAATATGTGATATTCGGATCATTGAGAAGAGAGAGTTCGTTGGCGGCCATCACCGCAATAACGCCATTAAAAGACCACTTCTTGAGACAAACGCCAACTAAGAGTAATGGCGATCAAAATAAATGAGTAATAAGTGGGCGGAGTCTACAAATCGGCACAAAACCATTGGCCCACTTTTACACGAATTACGTCATACTTTGACCTACATTTCAGAGTTAGTCTCTTCTGACACAAACAGATATCGGATCCGATACTGACTTCGACTGACACTAAACTCTTTGGTTGTATTTATAGTATTCATAATTAAATCAAATGACTTTTCCTTCAATTTTGAGTAAAAATTTTCCTCTAAAATAGTTTAGTTGTCAAGACTAATGAATGACCATGATCATATTTGTTATTGTTAGCTCATAATTGTTCACAAAAGCCAATAACATATTTTAAACCTATAATTAGATAAATATTAATTAAACCCTTTTTTATTCATTAAAACTCGTTTTCATGATCTCAAACATTAGAGAAATATTAATCAAATAAATATAAATTTAAATAAACATTTAAAAAGTATTCTTTGAAATATTAGCAAGTACATACAATTATTTATTGCCATTTAATGTTTTAATTGTTTAAACTTTTAAAGACATTATTCATATGATTTGATAAATAAATATCCAATAGTATAGAGAAATAACCATGATAAAATGTACAAATAAGTGAGACATTTAGTATACAGATTATACTTAAATTATAATTAAATGGTATAAATATTAAATGAACTTGGTAAATATATTTAATATAGAATTTATAGGTATAGTTTATTTTAATATTTATTAATTTTAATGATTTTATGGTTTTGTGTTTTATGTTTACATTTTTTGCATTCAATATCTTTGAGTTTTGTCCCCAACTTTTCAATTAATTTTGTTCTACAAATCAAATGATTACAAATAAGTTTATAAACAATTATTGAATCATTATTTGAATGATTTTCATCGCATTCAACACATAATTCATTTGAATTTAATTCTTTATCACAAGAATTAATATAAGAATTTGAATAAAAAGGTTGACTCGAAAACGATTTTTTATTATTTCCGTAATGATAGCCAACGACTCGTCTTTTGTTTGAAGGTTCGAGTCTTTCATCAGTTATTTCTCCACACATTTGACTTAAATATTCATCAATTCTTTGGCGAAGAATATGATTTGATTGGGGCTGTCGTTCAGATGTGAAAAGTAATTGAGTGAAGGGATCAGATGGCGGTCGACACCACTTTGACTCTTCAGACAAGTATTTATCTAAAGTTGTTTTGTCCACAGAATGACCCGAAGGCAGAAGAATCGGATCAATCATTATCTCATTTGTTATTTTGTCGATAAACTCTTCCGGAATATCAATTTGATCGCCATTTTTATCACTAAAAGAATCCAATTTTCTTTTCATTTGATTATCACTTTTGGAACCGTTTTGTTCATCACTTGAACTGTTGTTTGAATTATAAAAACTAAATGTTTTGGAATCACTTGTATTTAATTTTGTTGAAAATAAATCTATAATTGTATCCAAAATATCTTTAGGGGTTTGTCTGAGGGGTTGACCATAAATATTGAGAAAACTGTTTAACAAATAATTTATATAAACATTTAATTTAAAAACATTAAAATCAATACCCGAGACATGGAATCGAAGAATTAGAAGTCTTTAAGATTTTTATTTTAATTGAATTAATTTGAAAACAATTTCGATAACATTTAATAACTAAAACTTCTGGAGTTTCGGCCGAAGAATAGTCTATACTTTGAATGCCATTTAATATTAGATTCGGACGAAAACATGGATTTCTTATATAAACCGAATCATTTGTCCGACAATTAAATTGTTTTGTAATTAATTGAAAATTTTGTGAATCATTTGAGGATAAAATTTCAAAACTTTCGGTTTTATTGTCATTAAGTTTGAGACCGATTTCTAATTGTTTTAAATCAAATTTGAATTTCGAGTTAAGAGTTATTTCAATCGGGGGTCGAATGAAATGTTCGGTCCTTTCAATCAAAAGTGGTTTAATTTATAAAAATTAAATGATTTAATAATTAAAATTTAATTGAAGAAAATCAATGAATACCTGAATCCTAAACGTCTTAAGTGTATATCATTTGACATTAGATTATGAACTGAATGGTTATCGGATGACAATTGAGAACATTTTATAGATATTAAATCACTTTTAAACAGTTCTTCAGAACATATATTTATCATTATTTTAATAAATTAATTAGTTTTACAATTTGTTAAAAAGTCAAACAATAAATGAGTATTTGTTTACAAACATTGAAAACATTTTATAAATTTACAAAAATTACGGAAAAAGTATTCATTTCTTTTCTAATTATTTCTAAATAAAAATTTAAACAAATTAACAAAAAGAAGTGTCAAAAAGAGGTTTTTAACCCACAATATTTTATCACATGTCCTACTCTTTATCACTGAACAATTAAAGCAACTTTCAATTTTTGTTTAATTGATTATAACTAGGGATAGGAACATTTAAAATGCGCGCTTAAACTTATGAACAAGTAAATATTTCAACTATAAATTATGTGTAAAATTAAAATTCCATTCCTATAAAAACTTTAATGAATGAATGAATATTTTGTTT
>JAQFZM010004004.1:0-10186 GCA_034695785.1 Galumna obvia
CAGATGGATATGCATTATATAACCCGAAACAATTTAGTTAATAAATAAAAACTATGTGTAAAATATGTCAACGATTAGTTTTATTTGAAATTTTGATGACATTTACTTCAGATAAAAATTACATTATAGTTATGTTTTTGCCTAGATCATCTAAGTTAATTTCCTGTTTCTAATTAATTATTCCTATTGAGCAAGATATATGTTTTTTGAAAAATATTTCACTATGTGATGATTTTTCATTATTTGGTTTAACTAGATTATTTAAAAAATTTATTCGGACCTAAACCAAAAAAATAAAGTTATCTTAAAGTATAAATCAATTTGAAGTCTGAATAAAGTTTACAGTTTTCTATTAAATAGTTTTTATATGCCTAATTTATATGCAAGAAACTATCGTGTTATTCCAAGGATTATCTATTAAATAATAAATTTATTTTAATTAAGATTAAGTTTTAGAAATAAATCTGATTAATATCTACAGTCGAAGATAAAACTATGTAAGGTCACTTAAACGTCAATAACTCTTGAATGGATCAATTTATTTTTAAGCGGTTTTCGCTAAAATGATACTGAATAGTTGGAATTTTTGAAAAATAATAAAAATAAATTTGTACCTAGGTTAACTTATTATAATTGATGATAAACAAGATTGGATATTTTAATGTATATTTAAATGAAATTTTTTTTAACTTGTAACTTTCAATGGTCTCACATATATTTTTATAATCAACATAACAAATGAAAAATATTCTAGTGGTCACATGAACCCCACTACCACTTTTTTTTGGCAAGCCTTCCTATATTTTTTGGTTATAAATTATTAATGTAATACATGAATTCGGTGTAGAATTTTACGAGAATACAGAATTTCATATTTGTCTTTAAATAAATTTGATAATTTTTATATTTTTACAATAAAAGTTTTTAAAATATGCTAATAAATTTCATTTTCTCATTAAATAATTATTTTCGAGTTCCTCGGAAAATTATACTTCGAATTAATCTATCAGATTAATAAATTATGATAAATAATTTTTGAAGGCTTGGCCAAAAAATTTGTCCAGAAGTCTCCATAAATTTGTTCAAAAAGGTTATTTGGTGGCAAGTCTTTAATGGTGTGGACGGTTATTGGATTCAATGGGAAATCAGAGTTGGTATTCCTATTCGGTTAAGAAAATAGTCAGAAGTATTTGGAGACTCTCAATAAATATTTATTGCCATTTGCGGCGAAGATAAGTAAACCGGATTGGTTATACCAACAGGAAAATAGCCCAATCCACTCATCAAAATTTATTAATAAATGGTTTTCCGACCAACAATATAGCTTTAATTGGTTGGCCCTCACTATCATCTTATCGAAATATAATCGAAAATATGTGGTCAGAGCTCTACCGTCGTTTATATGTCAAAGAACGGCAATTTGATACTATCGGTGATTTAAAGAAAGTTTCAGTGGAAGAATGGAAAGATATATCTCAAGAATATTCCCGAAATCTATTTAATTCAATGAATAATCTTATATTTGAAGTAATCAAAAGCAATGGAAAAACTATTGATTATTAATTCTTGAATTATGAATTTTTTCATTTTGAAATAAATTTTCAGTTTAATTGATGAAACGTTTTTTGATTCAATTTATTAATTTAATTGTTACTAAAATATTATAGATATAATTAAGTAAAAACTTTTAACATAATTATACGCTTAGATCTAATATCTCAAACATATTAAACTTTGACAAATAAATTATCTGTTTATTAAAGTTCTGACCACTAATTGCTGTCGGTTTATCTCATGGAATGCGTTTTTTTTGTGATCTATTATTACTTTCTGTAAATAGTACTCAAATAAAACATAACAAATGGTTAGAAAGTGAGAGACAAAATTTTGAAGGAATGCTTTCAAAAGAGCGCGAAATAAAATTTTATATAATGATGTTTGTGTATATAATTGTTATCAAAGTTTAGGTGATACATAAATGACTATTATAATGTCCACCGCTACTCTATAATAAATGAATAATAAGTAAAATCTTACCGAATATATGACCCAATCCTTTTTATGTACTAAATCCTAATTCACTTCAACTACCAATCCTAATACTCAATCACTTCATAAAACTGATCGTTGACTAAATTATTAACTAAATATAATTCTAAGTTAAGGCAAAAATGCCATTTTAGTATGTACTAGGAGATATTTTAGCCTTAAAAAACTTTCTAATTCGATATAATTTTATTATACTTAATTAAATAATTTTAAAAATATAGCTTGGATTTGATCAGCACTGCATAAAACTTTAACCAATAAATTATCTGTTGATTAAAATTTCTGACCACTTTTGATTACTAGTATATCATGGTTTGCGGTGTTGTTATATCGAATATTTTTATTTTAACTCTAGAATTATAGAATTTTATTATAAAACTATTGTTTATTGAGCGATATATAGAAAAATAAAAATGATTATTTACTCTTTTGAAGAATAGCTTGAAGTGGGATGAAGTGGAGACCTGCCCAAGATGACAGTCCTAGTAATTATCATTACTTCATAAAGGCTGAGACAAGTCTCCCAACTGGAATCTCCAGATCTTATTTTAATATGTTTTCTTAAACTATGAAAATATCAAATAAATATTTTCTTTGCTATAAAATGAATATGAATAATTTTACTCTACTGTGCTCTAGACTAGAGTCCGAAATATCTATAAAAGTGAATTCATTTCATTTCCCGTAAAAAAATTCTCATTCACTTCACTTAACAAATTATAAAAGTGATTAATATATAATTCACTATTTTCATTAAAGCGGTATAAATATTTTAAATGTAAGTTATTTTAATAATTAAAACAAAAATAACTATATAAAAATTAATGATTAAAAGATTATAACTAATATCAATAAATATAAGACTGAGGAAACTAAAATAACAATATTTAGTACTTTATTCTAGTGATTTAGAGTTTTTAATATTTTTAAAGCAAATAAATTGAAAATAAAATGTTTAAGTGAATTCACTTTACTTCACGTGTATAAAATTCTTTATTCATTTTCAATTAACTTTCACTTAAGTTAAATGAAATTGAAAATAAGTGAAAAGTGAATTCAATTTTGGTCTCAATTCAATACAAGTATTCAAGCTTAATTAAATAGCTTTTTAAGTTTGAAAAAATTGTATTTTTCAAGTTTTAATATATTTTTTATGAAAAATATTTTTAATTAATATTTAATGTACTGTTAAAGAATGAAATTTTTAATTTCTTAAGAGTTAATCAAGTCTGAAGTTGTAATTTTCAATTATGTAAATGATGATTTATGCTTTTTATAACATTTTTGGTCATTTTCAAAATACCCACCTAATACCCACCTCTGAGTTCGTATCAAAATACCCTTACCTAATACTTCCCTTGGTGCCGTCAAATTTGACCATTCCTATTATAAATTGATTTTAATAAATTTCTAAAATTATCTATAAAATTTCAAACTTATTAAACGGGGTATAACTGTCACAGTAATATTAACTTTGTTATTTTAATTTATTTTATATTGATTAAATCTTAAAATGATAAGCATTTTTATAAAAATATGTAATATTAAAATAATTGAAATAATTATCATAAAACAGATATTTATTGTTTTGTTTTAATATTTTATATTTTTTTTAAAGAATGGAATCATATTTTAATATATGAAGAGGAATTTATGAATAAAAGAGTTAATTTTGTGGGGAAAATTACACGATTCAAGTATATTAATTTTTGCAATATTGTGCACCGACTTTCTGGCTGACCCGTCAAATGCTTTTAAATAGAGAGTTCTTTAAATAAGTATTAAGATTAAATTATAAGAAGGGATATATAATATTTATTAATTTTAATCAGTTGGGCATCTAAACTGGTTTTCAAGGGGTTTTTTGAGTACTAAAATAGTTAAAAATTTAACCCATCTATTGATAAAAGTCTAAATTTTCACCACTGTACATTAGAAATAAAATATTGATTCAAATTTAACTTATGATAGTCTATTTATAAAAATTAAATTTGAATAATAATTTATAAAATAATTCCTTTTAAGAGAAAATAAATAACAGAAATTTGACTTATTTTGGACTTACGTTTTTAAATGTTTTTGAATCAATTTTTTATTTGAATTGTTTTATTTGTATTCTTTTAGGAAATTCTTTTTGTGTTCACTTATATATCTCTTATTTTGTTATATGTAAAATTTAATAAATTTCTTTATTTCTAAAATATTTTTTAATTTATTCATTTATCTTAGTAGGAAACAAGTTCCTTTTACAATCGTAGATTTAAATGATCTTGGCCTCATTGAAAAGCTTATGTTTCATGGAAATGATTGATACAAAACTTATCGGCCAATGGTTTTTTGTTACCGGGATATTGGCCAGGCAAAATTGGGGTTTAAAGCCTTAAAAAAGATAAATATTGGACTAATATATCATTATTACAAGCAAAGATTGAATAAGAAAAAATTATTTATTAAACTTCAATTTTTGAACTTTTTTTTTATATTATGTGAATGAATATTAATATATAAATATACATGTATGTATAACAGAGTTTTTCTAACGTAAATTATACAAGTTTAACTAATAATGTTACTATGTTCAAAAGTTGCTTGTAGTAATAACAAATAAGTTCAACATTTATCTTTCTTTTAAGTTTTAAATCCAATTTACCTGGCCAATTTGACGAGAACAATAGACTATTTGCCGATAATTTTTTCCGGATCAATTCTATAAAACAAGCTTTCCAATGAGGGCAAGATCATATAAATCAGATACCGTCGAAGGAACGTGTTTACTTCTTAGCAAACAAAATAACAAAATTTTGTAATATGAACAAAAAATAAAATAATAAACCAATTAATTACTTTAAGGGAAACACATTATCATGATCTTATATAATAGAAAATAAATTAAATTCTAGTAAACCGACATTTGAACAGTTATCCGCCCTCACTCGAGAATTAGTAATGAGATATTATTTAAATTTCATGTACATTCATAATACATTTAAATTTATTCTTTATTAAACATTATAATAATTAAAATTAATTTAATAATAATAGATAATTTACCACAACAATCACCGATGGACTCTCAAAAACAGCAACTTCTGGAAGCCCGCTGTAATACAAAATATTCCTTTTGGCCCCTTTAAAGGGCAACTTATAGGTTTTAATTCAACAAATTTGTCAAACGTGAATTCATATATACCTGTTAATCATTTTTGATTTTAATAAAATTTTTATATAATTCTTAAATTATTTATAAATTTTCTAAAATCTTTAATTAAAACTATATTAATTTCATATTTTAGACTCAAAACAATGTAAAGAAGACAAAGGAATTCCTACAAAACAGCAAAACAACACTCCTTTGACGAATTCTTCACTTATAAAAGATAAAGTTGGCCATTTTATATTTAAATTATTAATTAATATAAAATTATTTAAAGTCTTTAATTTTGTTTGCATTAAGTTTATAATTATTTATTTTAGATATATTTAAAGTCAAGAATAACAGAGCATATTTAAAAAATATAAGTGAACTATTAAAGTATTTAAAAATAATTTAACTAAAAGAATGAAAACAACATTAAAATCATTTGTAATAAATAATTAATTAAATGTTTAGAATTAATTTTGAAATTTCTGTAAAATATATAAGAAAAATTTGTTTTAAATTATAAATTTTTAAACTTACAGTAATTTAAAATATTAATTTATTTATTTAATAAATTTTAATATTCTTTATATCTTTATAAAATGAACTAATTAAATTACCTGAAAAATATTATTTGTCTACAATTTAAATTTTTGCTTAATAAAAGAGAACTTCTTTTATATTATTCGTTCCAAACAAAATATATATTAATTTACTCAATTTTATCAGTAATTGTAATAAATTGGCCCTTACTCTAATTTTTATTGAGTAAAACCACGCTATTTAAACTAAGCAAGGTTTTCATGAAATGATCATAACTTATAATTAGCAACCGACATTACTTTATGAAGATTAGAGTTAAATTTGAACATGCTTTATCGATCAATAATTAATGTCATATAATTTTATTTAAGCAATACCCTTTTCAAATTAAGGATGATTTTTCATAAATTTTATTCATTATTAGCACTTTTAGATATCATACATAAATATCTGTTTGAAAATAAACAGGGTAATTTATTTCTTATAAATTTTAATAGGGAAATACATAAAAGTTCAAGAAATATGCATACGTACTTGATAAGAAGTTTATTTTAGCAAAGCTTTATTAATATCTTCATAGGAATGTCGGTTATTACTTATAATCTTTATTTAAATTTTGGTGAATATCCTAAAAAATGTGGTAAACTTTAAAAAATAATATTTTAATATGCAAAAGGTTTGTATTTTTATCACCAAGCTTAAATATAAAAATGAATTATAAACGAAATTGATTTAAAGCTCTTGCACAATTTAATCTCATTTTCTTCGTATTAATTTAATAAATGTTAATAATGAGTTAATCATTAAATAATAGCTTAGAATTTGTTGTAAACCTTTAAATATGAGTCAATTATTTGCTAAATAATCAATAATTGAACTATTTATTAGAAAATCAAGTTTTTAATTGAAATTATTCCATTAATATATTAAACCTATCATGTTTACGTGACACGTATTTTGTTGTGTATTACACTGAACTTTGCATATTTGAAAAATTGATATCAAACAGATATAAATATAACAATGTATTGACCTGATTAAATAGATTTGAATTGCAATTCACATTTATTTACTTTTTAAAACTTTTATAAAAAATTTTAGTAAATTCAGGTTCTGAGTCATTCAATTAATAAAATAAAATAAATTAGCTATTCACATAAAGTTGAGGAAATAACTATCGACCACTGATTAAACCTTGATAAATTTTGAATGGATTATTAGAATTTTGAACGGTTTTCACCAAACTGATCTTGGATAATTAGAATTTTAAAAAAATAAATTTTTAAAAATTTGAACCAAGATATAATTATGAAAATCATTTTTCCAAAAAAAATTAATAATTCTATACAAATATTTATATTAAAGTATATTTTAATGGAAATATCAATAAACATTTATGCATTTTTATAGACAACATAACAATGAAAAAATATTGGTTTGGTCAATTTATCACCATCACTACATTTTTGGCTATGATTATAAAAAAAAATTTAAAATCATTAATGTAATATATGAAATCGATTGAGAAATATACGCTGATTAAGAATATTGCTATAGAGTTTGAATAAAATAAGAATTTGAATTATTCACATATATATTCTAAAATTATTATTTTTTGTTGAACATCGACCACTTGACCATGTTAGATAAATTATATAAACATTTTAAAAATCTGCGTGAAATCCTCTATCTAATTCATATATTAGATTGATGATTTATTAAAAAATTTTTTTGAAAGCATGGCCAAAATTGTAACCATGGTATAAGTATTTAATTTACTCATCGTTATAAATAGAAAAATAATTGACCACTTTTGTTTTTTGACAAATAGATTTTGGGATTTTGGCCACTGAAGTTAATTATAGAATAATTAAAGGTATACTTATTTTTTAAATTAAAAATTTTCAAATTCAGAAATTAAAATAGCCATCTTTTAGGGCATCAAAAACTCTCTCAGAATATTTTCATCAATTTTTGATCAGTGTTTAACATGGATAGTAACTAAGAATATTTTTATTCTAATGTTTTATCTCAGAAAAGATTCTTTTAAAATGCGAAATAAATTCTTTAAATGGTGAAAACAATTAGTGATTTATTGAAGATAAAGAAATAGTCTAAAGTTAGGATATTATTATGTTTTTCTTTCAACAAATCTAGTCCAATTAGTGAAAATAAAAAGAAATTTCTAAATGAAAACAAATAATTGTTTTCCGGATAACTTGAAAAATTAAATTTAAGAAAATTAAAGTTTATTTATTTTCTCTTAAAATAATTGTATTGAATTTTTTTTTGAAATTTATTTTCTATAAATAGACTATTTGTTAAATTCGAATCAAAATTTTACATCAAAAGTATATTATTATTATATATTATTAAAACAAGAAGTGAGTGAAAAACAAATTTATTATTTCAGTATAGAGGGATAGTATTAAACTTAATTAAGGCTAAAATTACAGTTTGAATTAATTACATGAATATATTTTTATTTCATATTGTTGATAATTATTATAAGATCTTTTGAGTTCTCATATTCAATGTCGATAATTAATTAAATAATTAATTTACTTTAATATTTTAAGTTTGAGATTTATTTCATCTTGTTTGCAGACTAATAGACCTTTATTAATTTGTGGCGAGCTAGAATATCGGTTCAAAAATCGGATTGCTAAATATTCAATATTTTACAATTAAATTTGATAATGAATAATATTTACATGTAATTGTTAAGTTATAAATATTTGAATATTTAAATTATTTTGCTAATATCCTCTCAAGTTTTTGATATTTTATTTTATTAATATCAATGGATTTATATTAAGAATATGTTGAAAGTAAAGTTATTAAATTTTACTTTTAATTAAACCAGAGATCCATTAGTGAACACAAAAGGATTTTTTTAAAAATATAATTAAATCAAAATAAATAAAAATAGGTTCATGTACAATTAAAGAATTAAATGAAAATTTTGTCAAATTTCTACAAAAATGATTCTTATAATTTAAATTTTGTTTTATAAATAGAGATATATTATTATCATTAAATTTAGACAAAACCATAATAGGGGATAAAAAATATATTCATTTGAATATGAAATAAAGGAGCAAGAGCAATAAAACGAATGCTTTAAATAAAAGATTCGATGTATGTATGATTTAAGACATAAAATTATATTAATATATTAATATCCTAAAATTTTATTTAGATAAATTTATCTAGTTTATTTTCAATTTTAAAGAATTGAATTACTTTGTATCCATTTGACTTGAATTTCTTTAGTGAAACCCTCAAAATTAAGTTTATTAATTCTTATAACCACCAAGTTCATTCAAATTCAGAAAAGAGAAAAAGCTTTTTTTTAATTTAATCCTGGGCATTATACTTTTGGAATTTTTAAAATTACCCAAACTACCTCAGAATGACAGGGTAATTTGTGAATTTTTTACTGTTTTTTGGCTAACTTTACAAAATTAAACTAATTTCAAAAAATAGCAAAGTGACTTTCAAACTTTAGTTATTTATGTAGACAAGAACAATCACTTAATTTATGTTAAAAATTTCAATTGAAAATTCCATCTCTAACCAAGATAAACCTGAATGCACAAAACAGGACTTAGTTCGCGATATTTTTTTAATGACTGTATAATAACATTAATATCAGATATAATTTGGTTTCCCAAACAAATCGGATTTCAATTCTTATTGATAATTATATTGTTGTATTGGCGATGACTATACTGGGAATTTGAAAAGATCTTAATAAGCGGTGTGGCGCTCGAAATCTTTCATTTTGTGGCGGCTTTATCTATCGTCGCCGCAATCCTTACAATCGGACAGTCGACTACTTTTGCATTTCATTCGACAATTCTTACAATACTTAACTTTCTATTAGACCTGGCTATTACTATACTTGTATTAACATTTTCATGATGTTATTTCAGGTGAAATTATTAAAATTTATTTTCTCTTAAAAGAATTATCTTGAAACTTTTTTGTAAATTTTATTTTTATAAATAGACTATTTGTTAAATAAGAATCAATATTTTATATTAAAATATATTATTATATCTTTAAAATATAATGAGCATATGAACCAAAATTTTAATTTAAAGATTGAGAGATAATATTAAACTTAATTTATTGTAAAATTACAGTTTATATTAAATACTTGGATATACAGTCAACTCCATAACATCCTAGAATCTAACCTGTTTTTCTCATACAGATTTACCATGGTTAGAGTTAAAATTTCAAACCCAAATTTTTATCAATAATTCATTAGGTGTTCTAGTTTGAGAATTGTGTGAAAGTTTGAAAGTCACCATGTTAATTTTTGAAATTCATTGATTTTTGTTAGTTAAGCAAAAAATCAGTGAAAAAATTACAAATCACCCTGTCATTCTTAAGGCGTTTAAGATTTTTAAAAAATTTCAAAAGCCTCTTGTACACAATTGAAAT
>JAQFZM010004005.1:0-10185 GCA_034695785.1 Galumna obvia
AATTCTAATAATCCATTCAAAAGTTATCAAGGTTCAATCAACGGTCGATAGTTATTTCCTCAACTGTATGTTAATACTAAATATAATAAAATATAATCTAATATAGATTGGAACATCAAATAAATTAATTGATAAAGTTTTTAAAGTTTATATATAATTTTTAAATGATGTCAATAAACTGTAAAATATTCTTTATTGATTTTTAAAATATTGCAAAATTATTATATTTTTTACTTATGGTACACTTTAGTATATTGGTTTTTTAATTTTCATTTATTTAAAATAAAAAATTTATAAAATCAATGTTTTGTAATCTTTATTAAAATCTTTTTGTATTTATAAAATAATTCAAAATTAGTAAAATAATTAAATGCATATAAAGATATATTACATTATTTCAAATATATTAGTTAGAAAAATTAGGAATTTATTTGAAAATTACTAAAACTGTTTATTAAACAACAATATTAAGGATATTTTCGGAAATTTAAATATAAAATATAACTACTCATTGCATAACAGATGTTCATTTTAGGTAAAATAGCATTTATCATTAATTTTATTAATATAAATTTTTTTATTCTTAAATCAAAAAATACTTTTTTAATTAATTTTTGATTAAAATTAAAAAAAAATATTTTTAAAATTAGTTATTAATAAAGCAAAATGATTATTTTAATGCATATGTCTTATGATTTCTTTCTTTTGATTATTAACAATCAATAACAATAATAGTAATAATAATTATAATAATATAAATTAATTTTATATAATCGTTTATAAATAAGAAAAAAATGTAACTAGTTATAAAATATTAATATTATTATAATTATTCATTACATTCAGTAAATAAGATAGGAAAACTATCTGATTTCACAAAATTTAAATTTGATTTTATTAAAACTCATTTCCTAAACATTAAAAAACTGTAAGAAATATATAAAATAAAAGTCCTCTTTTAATTCAATATTTAGAATTTATAGTTAATGAAATCTTTGAGGTTATGATTAGAACTGAGTTTGAGTTAAAAAATAAAGTTGGTTTTATGCTTATGTAATGTTAATCGATTAATATTTAGAACACTACTAATTACCATGGATGGCCAAAGAACTGGTCTCAAATGTGGTGGATCTATAAAATTTGACATTGGTTTGTATTACAAAGTCTAATAAATCCAATTTGGAAATAATGATAAAATAAATTTTAGTCATTGAAACATTCATTATAGACAATTTATAATATAATTTAATTAGATTAAGTTTTAAATTAAATTTAGTAAAATTATTCATAATGTATATTTTAAAAATTAACTATTTATAAATTAGTTAAAATCCAAAATTGAATAGATATTTTTTATAGTATTAAATTATTATAAAATAATTTATCAATTTAATTAAAATTTTATTGCTAAATTGCTGATTATTTAATGAATTTAATTGATTATTATCTCAAAAATTTAATATTAATCTATTAAAATCATAGATGGCTAAAGGAGCCGACCTCAGAGGGGTATCATAGGGGGTATTTTGGCTCGACTCAGGGGGGTATTAGGAGGGGTATTTTTTTAGGGACCCAAAATTGCCTAAAAACACTTAAAACGTCAATTTTTAGCCTTTTTCTGTAGTATATGACTATTTTTATTCTTGTTTTACGTATTCTATCAAAATTTGTGCTAACAACTAAGAATTTTCGACAAAATATGCAATTTTGTAATATTTTCAAATATTTAGAACACAAAAATTTTGCTTTAAACCTCAATATTTAATGTTGTTATGCATTTTTACTAAGTTTAACGTTATTGTCCTTAAAAATTACAGTATTTTACTATATTTTCTCTAATTTTTTTCAATTTTCCCGTAATTTTTGGCTATTTTCCCTTTTTCTAGAGGGGGATACCTGACTTTTCGGATCAGGGGGGTATTTTTAGGATTTTTCGTTTCAGGGGGTATTTTGAAATACCCCCCCTTTAGCCATCTATGATAATAAGACATCTGGATTATTTCACTGTTTTTCACATGAATAAGTAATGTATAGCACAAAATAAATTCCACCGAACTTTTTTCCATTCAAACTTGACCTTGATTCAAATTAAACACATATATGAAAAATATTAATAGAATATTCTTCTATTCCTTTCATATTTTTTGGTATTTAATTCAAAATTACATAAAAGTATAAAAAAAATTGACTCATTTTTCTAGTTATTCAATAATAGGCAATTAAACGAAGTATTAAAAATAATTTACTTTAAATATCGTCTAAATTATTCATTTTTTTAAATTATGTCATTTTTTCTCAATCTATAAAAAATCGAAGTGGGCGATTTGCGGCGGCCCCGATTTTCCTAGAATGTGAGTGTCCTTCAGCAAATTTTTCCCAGGATATATTTTGCTACTCCAGAAGGGAGTATTTTGGAATACCCCACCTATAGGCCATTCCTGTTATCACTTTGTTATTTGTAAATATTTATGAGAAAAAAATATTTATTTTAAATAGTAAAATACTATATTGATTTTTTTTGATTTATTAAAATACTTATTGAAATTAAAAAAAATTTTCCCAAAGTTAAGTACCATGGTTATCATATTTGAAACCTAAATGAAAATTTATAAAAAAAAGTTTTATAATTACTACTTTACTTAATATTATCCACATATGCGCCCTTTAATACAATTAAGATATTGGCAAAAATAATCATCGTCTCTATCTAGAAGACAAAATTCACCTTTTCCGACAATTTACTGAACACTTTGAGAGACATCATTGAAATAATTATCACCTATGAAAGGAAATACTTAATTTATTCATAATTTTACTCTTTGCGAAGTTATACTCATTTGTAAGGATTTGTTGCGATTTTTATTCTATTTTTAATCACTTTAAAATTTTTTTTAAATTTAAATTTTAAATAATAGTATACTATTTAATAAAATTTTAATATAATATAAATATTATTTAATCAATTATTATTTAAAGAATACTTAAATTCATTCAATATGTTTAATGAATAAAAATAAATTTTGAGGTAGGTTTCTTTTTTAAGAAAATTTATTTTGTCTATTGCTGAATGAAAGTTACTTGAAAATTTCTAGAAAATCAACATTCCATACTCTTTTACACATAATTTATAAAATGATTACCAAGATTTAATGTAAATACATTCAATATTTTTTTAAATTAAATTCTGAGGTAAATATTTATTTTTTATTTTGAAAATTGTATTTCTAATAATAGTGTTTTATTGATTTTGTACTAAACAATTATAATCTAATTTTTATTTTACAAAATAAGTTTATTTTATATATTACTTGATAAATACTTTTGTTAGTATGTGAAATCTGCTAGGATAAATCAATTTAAATAATAAAATTGACAATCCAGTTGAAATTAATTAATTAAATTAAAGGTTATTTCTTTTTATTTTAATTAATTATTTTTTAATATATTAGCATGATAGAATTTAAGGATAATCATTATTTTTTCAGTCAGATTAACTTAACTAGTTCTCTTGAAAAAATAGAACTAATGAAACCTATTTTGAATTTATATCATTCAATATATAACCTTACATGTTCATATATAAGCAAGATGAAAAATCTAAGTTATGGTGTGGTTATATTATTATGATAGCTAAATTATTTGCTAAATATACAAGATCAAGGTAATTAATTTTAAAAATTTATTTAAAAATATAATGAAAATTTAATTAAATTAATAATTTTTAAAATTTTTTAATCATTCATTTATTTAAAAATATTAATTATCATGATAACTTAAACCTTTTTACACCGGAATCAGTATCAGCAAACGTAACTATTTCATTACTAAACAACCCTATCTACCTGATCTACCAAATTTTCTGTTGACTTCCATGGACACTTATGAAAAATACGAGATTGGATAAATTACTGATAATACAGTGATCATGTCCTATTTTGTGGATGTGATGGACATTTGCAAAGTCCTTGCTAGGACAAGAAAAGGTTATCCTAGATCATTTAGAAAATAGGAAAATATATTTAATATTTTATTTTAGAAAACACGCGTTTATTGAATCATTTCATTGGTTTAGATAATAATATATATACCTTGCTATTTTTCTATCAATTATTCTTTTATCTCTGGTATCTGGAATATTGTCAAGATCAAATAGAAACCCAAAAAGTGTAACGGAATTTTAGAAAAGTCTTTTGTTTGAAGGCAAAGAATCTCAATACACATTCAAACAAAAGACAATTCTAAAATTACGTAACGCTTTTTAGGTTTATACTTAAAAAACGTTACCTTTTAGTTTTTTTTTTGCAAAAATTAAAATATTTCAAAAACTAGAGATGGGCATCTAATAGTTTATGTAAAAATCGAAAATTTGTTTAAAATTATGTTGATTTTTATAGAAATTCGTATTTTTTAAAGCAATTTAATTTATCATAAAATTATTGTCTATTATAAATAAGATAATTAATTCTAAATATGTTAATAACAGAAATAGCGATTATGGAATACTTTGAAATATCTAGACAGCTAAACATTTTTTTTCACGTTTTATGTGTTTGGAGGGAATTTTGGGCCAATTTCAAAATATCTCTCTAATACCCCTGAGACGGAACAAAATACACTTATCTAATACACTTTCTATGACCGTAAGGTTTGGCTAAGTCAGTTATTAAAGGATTGATCATAAATTATAATTCATTTTAAGTAAAATTATTATTAGAACGTAAATACAACCCACAATAATTAAGTATTAAAAGAACCCAATTGTTGATTAATCTTAATATTAATAAACATTTTTCGTAAATATTAAGATTAAAATAATTAATTTCAAATTCAAACAAAATTTTATTTATTTTCAGTTTTAATTATTTTTTATATCAGCATCCTAGCATACATTTCCCTCTATTTTATTAGAACTAACTCAAATTTCAAACTTAATCCCAACTCTAAAAATAATCTCAACTCTTAACTTAAACTTAGAAACAAGGACTCATCCCCGGGAATTACATAATAAAATGAGTTTGGAATCGTTAGATAGATTATATAAAGTAGATAATAGATAAAAAAATTTTATCGGCTTATCACCAGTGCTTTTTTAATTATGGTTAATTGAAAATTGAGAGCTATTGCTTGAAAATTATACAAAATTTAAATATTAAAGATTTGAAACTGAACTTTGAATAAAAATATATAAAAATTAAGTTTTAATTTATCTAAAGTTCAATAATAAAGCTTTAGATATACAATTTTATTCATGAAAATTCATGGTTCAGTTCAAAAAATTATAATCTTTAAATATAGTATATTTTTAAAGCTTTAACTCTCAATTTCCAATTAAAAATTCCCTGATCATAAGCCGATAATAATTTAATATTTAAAATCTACATCATATAAGCTTTCCAAAGATAGCAAATTCATTTTAATATGAGATTCCCGGGGATGAGATCTTGCCTCTTAGATCTATAATGTTATAAGTTTAAAATAACCTTACAAGTTGAAGAAGTTTATTCTAAATATTATTTACAGTTCATTAATGTTTATATGAGATACGTTTTAAATAAAATATGTTACAAACAATAGTGTCTTGTTCATTATTATCATTTGATTTAAGAAATTTGCATTTAATTTTAAATATATTTTAATTAGATAAATAACATTTACTTATATTTAATTATTTTTATAAATAAAAATAAAGAAATAATTTATTCTATTAACTTTTTTTATTAAACTGTATTTAATTCTTTTATATATTAATATTTATAATAAAAATTCTTTTGAATAAAAAAAGAATTAAATCTTGTACAATTGAAAGTTGTTTAAGAATTTGGTAAAATGTAATTAAAATAATTTTACAAGATATATTTTGAGATATTGGAATTGTTTTCTATCCAATATTAATTAATATATTAAATTCTTATAAATAAAAGCGTTTCAATTTATTTAAGAGTAAAATATAGTTCGCAAATGAAGTTAACATATATTGTAATAATTGATTGTTAGTCATCGGAAACATATTAATACAATAGAAACCGATTCGAGGACCGGAAAGCCTTTCTATGAATTCCATGATTTTTAACTTTTCTCTAATCAAAAGTTTATTTTTAATACTAAAAGTGAATAAAAGGGGTAATGATTTGTGGGCCGAATGTATAAGTTTTGCACTCAATATGTTTGTGATTAATAATAATATAAAGAAGAAAATTGTAATAAAAATAAAAATATATTTCACAATAGTTATGGTGTTCTCTTCCAGTGACAAATAAAGGAGGAGCTCCAAACAGGGGGAACCCAAATAATAGACTACGAATACAATCAAATTACAGTATTGACCCAATTTATGTGTCTGAACTGAAACACAATTATGAGAAACAATTGATTTATTCATTAGATATCTGTCAGCAGTTTTAACACTTCTTTCAATCGATTCATGAATTTCATTGAATTTGTATTTTAAGAAAAGTGTTGTTAAGTACCAAATGATGAAAATAAATGAAAGAATAGAGTAACAGAAAATTAAGAAAATAGGTGTTAAACAAAACCAAAAACTTATAATATAAAATAAATAACCTTGGTCATAATAAGCGTAAATAAGTGAAATGCAAAATAAAGTGGAGACCATAATAGATAACAATTTATGCAATACTTTTAAGTTATATTCAACGAATAAATTGATTCTTAAACCAAATTTATTCCGATATCTGTCATTGAGTTTAATGTTAAGAGTCTTTGTCTTCAGTGAACGCAAGAATATTAATAAATGAGAATCACTTCTATCGTGAAATTGTAGGTGAATTGATAAAACAACGACCAGGTTTGCTGCCCAAGAAAAAACTATAGCAAAGAGTTTAGCATTTCCAAGAATATAAAAAGATTCAGCCATTAAATAATTAATAGTCTTTTTGTTAAAAACTGGAAGAAATAATTTGATGAGATATAGGATTGATATAACTTTAGGTAAAAGTTTCCACAAATTTCTTCTTTGAGTAGAAATGTTATCTTCAAAGTTATTTGAGGACAAAATATAATATCGTTTACAGAAATTCTCAAATTTATTGATAGCATTGCTTTCGTCCTTATTTTTAGCCATAAATTTGTTGTTATATTTCTTAAATCTATTATATATTTCGATGAAAAAACTTCATTTTCTATTATTAGATTAAATATTAAATTTCTTAAATATCTTTAATATTAATTAACAAAATTTTTTTTATAATTTTTTTAAAATGATCTTGATTTTTGATCAAAATAAATGAACATAATGTCAATAATAACTGTAAATTAATTATATTTTATGTAAATTATAACAAAAAGTCACGAATTGTGATAGCGTTTTTCTAAAATAACATTGAATTAGGGAAATAATTGTTATAATAATTAATTAAATGCTTACATAAGATTTTAATTTAATAATAGTAATTTAGAAGCAAATAATCAGTAATTTTATTATATTAATTATTTTGAAATAATTAAATAAACTGTAACACATCAAATTTACCATGATATCATAAAAATAAATATAAAAATATAATTTTTATTAATTAAATTTACATTTTAATGATTTCTATTTATTTTCAAAAATATTAACTTTCGAAACAAAAAATTACAAAAATCTTTTGGATTAATTGCTTATTCATATATTAATAAATCTTTTTTTAAGAACTTTTTCTTAAAAAACATTCCTTATATGATTATTGTAAGATTTGGAACAGTAACTTGTTAACTTTTAATAAGTGTATTTTAGAATATATTAAATATTCTTCAAAATTTACTCATATTTAATATAACAGTTTAGAACTTTAATTTTATTTTATTATGGTTAAATAAATAATATATTGAGACATTCAAAAGTTTCCACTGATTTAATCTTTTTTAACTTTTGAATGCATCAATTGATTACAATTATGTAAAAATATTATTGAAATTCATTTTATATCTGTTTAAATATAGTGACCAACTTCTTGCCAGAACAAATGGTCCACATTTAAATTACACAGGCTTTAATTTTAAATTGTATCTGATAAAGGATGCGGTATAATTTATAATGATTCTAAAAAATAATTATTTCTTTCAAATCTAAATCTTAACCTAAGTAGTAAACACATTCATTAAACAGTTGCAAATTTAAATGATTTTGTTTTCATTGGAAAGCTTATGTTTCATAGAATTGAATGGTTTAAAAATTTTCTGCCAATGGACTATTGTACACATTAAATTTATAAATATAATTAGGATTTAAAGCTTTAAAGAAAGATAAATGTTTAACTGATTTATCATTACCATAAGCAAAGTTTGAACATAATCATATTATTTATTAAACTTAAATATTTTGAACTTTGAATTTATTGTTTTTGGATGAATATCAATATCAAAATATGTATAAGAGTGTTTTTCTAATATAAAATATTCAAGTTTAAAAATAATGTTATTATGTCCAAAAGTTGCTTATAGTAATGATAAATTAGTTCAAAATTCATCTTTTTTAAAGTTTTAAGCGTCAATTTTATCTGGCCAATTCCTCGTAAACAATAGGCCATTGGCAGATAATTTTTATATTAATCAGTTATATGAAACATACGCTTTTTAATTAGATCAAGATCATTTAAAATCGCGACTGTTCATTGAACGTGTTTACTACTAAGTTCAAAACCAATTGTAAAAAATTCATTAAACCTTTGTTTAAGCGATGAATTTTATTCAGTATATTATTTACAGTTCTATAAAGTTCATATTTCAAAAATTTGCCTAAATATGTTGTTTTTGCAAACTTTAATGTGAAGTTTAATAATATTTCTAATTTCAATAAAAATTAAATAATAATGTATTTATCTAAATTATTTAGTTTTTAAACAATTATTTATAATTTTTTTAAACATATAAAAAAGTTATAAAATTAAAAAAAATTAATAATAAATAAAAGATTAATTTACCAAGGCCATTTGATGATAACTACTTTTCTTAATAATATAAAAAACTGTAATTAGATCTAGTAAATTTAGAATTAAAATATATAAAATGGTACTTATTCTCAGAATTATAGAATATTAATATTAAATTTAATAATTCTTTCAAAACTGAATTTCTCTAAAAAAAAGAAATAAAATCCGTTTTTAAAAAATTTGATAAACTGTTTTTTCCTTGTAAACTCAATTTTTTGGTATTTTATATGTATTTTATATGTGTTTCATTGTTATTTGTAATAACTTTATTTTGAATGATTAAATAAAATAAATTAATTATATAAATATTTAATAACACAATTAACCTACCAAGATGATTGTGATTTATCGATTTTTCTGGTCAATGATTACGAGAAGAAAATAGAGAACTGATATTCCAATATGAGTTAAACGATAATAAAACTTAAATTTTATTTATTTTCTAATTAAATATTATTAATATTATTCTACGAATGTAAATGCAGTGTTTGGAAAATTTAGTAAATTGTTCATATCAATAGTACTATTTTTTATTCATTATCCCCTTCTCAAAGGACTTATATTAATAAAAAATAAAACCAATATTCATTAAATAAATCCTTCGATATATACTTAGAAAAATAATTTTTGATTAAAAATAAACTGGCTTTTATTTAAAAAGGATTTGGTTTTAATTTTGTTAAGGTACTTTAAAATATAACTATTTTATTAATCTTTAAGAGAAAACAGCTTAATATTAATAATTATATGATAATAAATAAATTGGAAAATATCCCTTACATTATCTTGAAATAATTTATAAAAGAGATATTAGAACATAATTGAGAGCACCTCTCTTATCTGAATATAGTTATTAATTCTACATGAAAATGTGATAGATACTGAAATAATGTTATCAGACACTGAAATATATAATTATAGAAACTTATCCTGATATGTTTTTCTAATTCTAATAATACGCCACTAATTTGAAGTCTACTAAAACATGTATTTTGTTAATACTAGTCCCTCAATTATTTGAGATGAGATAGATTATATACATTATCAATTATTCAGCATGCAATTATAAATAATTTTGCTAAGCTACACGTTAATCTCAAAATTCATTTGATGTGTTTCAAACAAAAATAAATAATAATTATAATTTAAAATTTATTTAATTATTTATATATTTTTAAATAAATTAATTAATTGTCTATAATATAAATCATTTCATATATTTCATCAATTGATATACTTTTTTTTCAATTCATCC
>JAQFZM010004006.1:0-10184 GCA_034695785.1 Galumna obvia
AAGATACATTTAAGAAAATCCAATTATTAAGCTTTAAAATGATATCAAACTTTTGAAAATCGGATAAGATTATCATGGTGAAATATCAATTTAAAAAAATCAGTTATGATTTGCGTTGACTGTATATTCCCGACTTATCTAATGTTCACTTCAATAGTTTGAAAAGATTAGAGATTTTAGAGTTCATCGAAGAAGACATCAAAAAACTCAAAACATTGATTAAAGACAACTGAAATGGTTTAAAACACTTAAATATAAGGGGTTTTCCTCAAAATGAAGCCAAAGTTAAACAAGTCTTGAAAAATAATATCGAGTGTCAAGAGTTTAGTTGATCTCGAGTTCGGGAGAGCACTCAGATGTATAATACTTGACACCATTGGATTACAATTTATGTTTAATGACAAACGATATGACAATCATTTGACAAAAAAGGATAGGTTTTCAATCAATTGAATAGACTTTCTATTGAATACAAAATCTATGGAAATAACATTATGCAGATCTGTTGACATCTCTTAAGAGGTTTAAAGGATTGAATCAATTGGAAATTAATATATGGATCGACTCTACACTCGCTAAAGATAGGAATTTAAAAATTGATTTGTCTTTTGGTAATACATTTAATGCCTTTCAAGAGTCTAAAGCTCAAATTCCTTTTTGGTTTATCTATTACTGAATTCAATTTTAATGAAAATTTGTTTAAAGACATTGAAATGAATTTACCGAAACTGCAGTCAATTATAATTACATCGTATATAGTTAAGATTCAAATTTACTGATACAGTATAGCTACTATTTTATGACTCATTTAAAGCTATATTTCTATTCTGATATCAATTTTAATTAAAATTTATTTAAAGACATCGAAAAGAGTTTACCTAAACTGCAGTCAATAGTAATTCATTTACATAATAGAATGGAATTTGATTGCAGTAAATTCACTGCAATTAGTCTGAGCCGTCCCTCAGACCTGAATTATTTGAGTTTAACGTATCTCTATTGTTGGCCAAACATATAATGGATACAACACTACACGAGAATTGCAAACGAATCACAAAAACTGATATAAAAGTTATCCAGGGTGTTCTAGAAATGGATTTATTTGAGAAGTTTTTTAAAATAAATTGATATAATTTAAAATAATTTGATTAATTCAATAAAAGTGTTTTTTAATGAAATAAAATTATCCTCTAATTTTGTTTAATAATATTTTTGTTCTAATTAAAATTTTTGGCTAATTTTTGAAAAATGAAAATTAACCATGCTATTTATAAATGAAATTTATTCTGTCAAATTATTTAATTCAAAGTTTCTATTCATTGTTTATATAGAAATTGAACTTGATGAAGTAATAAAGATAGTTTTCGTAATATATATATAATGAAATTATTATAATTGATTTATAGCTTAAAGAAAATTTTAATTAAAATATTGATTTTGAAAAGAAATATTAAAAAAGGGGTTTAAAAAGTGTGAATGTTGCTTATAAATATTAATAAAGATTTGTGTTTCATTTAAAATACTTTAAATTAAATCTTTAATTAATTATTGATTTTAAATTTTAGGTTTTAGGTAATTGTTGTCATAAAACTCAGTTAATAAATACTTAAAGTAAGTAATGATTTAATAATTTTTTCTTATTTATTGAATTTAAGCGAAAATTTGATAAAAATATTAATAAAATTTTATTTTATTTGAAATATGTTTCTATTTCTTACTCACGAATTAAATTTTAATAATTTTCTTAAACAAAAATAATTCATAATTGATAAAAATAAATAATAATTTAATAATTTTCGTGTGCCGTAGGGAAGTCTGCGCGGAACGGCCAGACCCAGGGATAGACACACACGAAATAATAGTTTCCCTTACCCGAGATCTTCACAAGAGTCCAGAGAGTGATCACACAAACACCAATAATTACAAGAGCAGATTAAAATAAAAGCATTTATTAATTAAATTAAACTAAAATACAAATAATAGTGAGTGACTGTCGGAACTCACGATCAGTCAACTCAGACCACAAACAAAAGGGCCTCACGTTTCGGCCAAACGCACTCTAAGGCAAAAAATATTAGACTGAATTTCTATTTACAAAAACATAGGCTTATATACAATTCTGTGCACTCATTGCTAAAAACATTTCCTCACATTGAGTTTAACCTATGATTGCATGAGTGACAGTTCATGTGTATGAGTACAGCGGTAGTGGAGTACAGCGTACACCACACCTCCTCCCGGGATAAAAGTTAGGGTCTTTCCTCTGTCATAAACAAAATTACTAAAAACCGAAAATTTAATTAAAGTTGTCTTTAGTGCAGTCATCCATAAATTGAGGAGATACGGTAAGTCGGTTGAGTTGGGAAAGACTTCATTTAATGCCAACTCTGATGACATCAGTTGATTAAAAGTCCTATCAGTGGAAGACTTCTCTTTGAATTTAAATCGTTGTTTGTATTGAATGCGTCCACTGATGGCTTTAAACGACTTTTGTGATACTTTTTTGTTTGAAACCATTTGTTGTTGTTTTGAGTGAAGAGCTTTTTGATGATCAGTTGATTGTGTTGTTTGGGAAACCCTCTCTTCACTCCTTTGATTGTCGTTCTTTGAAGCGATCAATTGTTGTGATTCTTCGTTGAGTCGTTTACTTTCGATGATTTGAGTCCTTTTGATGATATCAATAGCTTTATTGAAAAGTCTTAAAGGTTTGCTTGAATTGGATTCGATTCTTTGTGGTAACTCTTTGTTGTTATGAGTCCTTTCGTATAGTTGAGTTCTTTTGTTGTTTTCTTTGATTTGATTGGTGCCAAATGACTGATTGATTGAAGTGTTGACAATCAGTTCTTTAATTGGTGATACTTTAATTGGTTGTAATAATGCTCTTGCAATTTGTCTATTAGTGGTAAAGTCTATGAATGACTTCGATTCGACTTTAAAGACAAGAATCAGTTCATATTTAAAAAGTTCAGAAAAATCTCGATATTTGTTGAGTTCTTCAGCGTATTCTATATGTAAATTGAAGACCTCCTGATCTTTGCAAATGTAGGCATAACTCCGGTCAGGCATATATAGAGTCGAGAACTGTCCAAAACTGCCATTAAATGAATAGTCAATATCTGTGTTATCTTCAAAGAAGGAAACGTTGGTCTTGAGATTACTGTAGTGTTCTTTAGATGTTCTTTCCCTGTATTTGTTGTCATATGTAAAGTCCTTGAGTGAGTCTTCAGACGACACGACACCAATCGCTGTCTCTGTCATCACTTCTGAGGTGTTGAGTGAGTCTTCAGCAGATACGACACCAATCGCTATCTCTGTCATCACTTTTTTGTTGTTTCGTTCCTCTTTATTCTGGCCATAACTCTTAAATTTCTTGGGGTCACTGGAATTTCCCTCAGGTTTTCCCCTCAAATGCTGTTCGTCGCACATCAATTCGCTTTCAATGACCCGTTCCTCTTGATTTAAACACGACAATGACTTCGTATTCGATAAATAACTTTGAATGAGTTCTCGATAGGATTTATGCCATTCCTTGTTATAGTCCCGCCATTCCTTGAGTTCTCCTCGATATCGTTCGATGAGGTCTTTTATTTGTCTCCACTAACGGGCTTTAACCGTTGTAGTGACTGACAGAAAAAGTTCGGCGCCTCCACCAATTACGTGTGCCGTAGGGAAGTCTGCGCAGACGGCCCGACCCAGGGATAGACACGCACGTAATGTTAGTTTCCCTTATCCGATATCTCAAGAGTCCAGAGAGCGATTCACAGAAACACCAAAATTAATTGCAAGAACAGATTAAAATAAAAGCATTTATTAATTAAATTTAAACTAAATTACAAATAATAGAGAGTGAATGCTAGGACTCTACAGTCAGTCAGCTCTGACCACAAACAAAAGGCCTCACGTTTCAGCCAAACGCACTCTAAGGCGACAAAATTAAGACTAAACTTCTATTTACAAAAACATAGGCTAATATACAATTCTGTCACTCAATGCCTAAAACCTGTCCTTACATTGAGTTAGACTATGAGTGCATGAGTGACAGTTCAAGTGTGTGAGTAGAGTGGTAGTGGAGTACAGCGTACACCACATTTATAATATTGTGTCCATTTCACAGTAAGGGAAAAAAACCAAGGTTGCTAACTATATTCTGTGATTTTATTAAAGGTTACAGTAATTACAAAATACGAACCAAAGCAATCATCAAACACTTAATCAATTGATCAAATCTCATACCTAATTAATTGGTCTGAAAGAGTCAAGGGAGTTAAAGCCGAACGTGTTAAAGAGGACTAAGCTGAAGGAGCACATCAAATTCAACAAGCAATGTATGTTTATAATGTTATACCTAATTCTATCGTCTAAAGTTACAATTATAGATAGAAATAAATCTGCTATCAATGCAACTATAAAATACTGTTTTGAATTAATTAAAATTAGGATATAAAGAAATAATAAAAAACTTGAGTATTTGTATAGTAATAGTTAAAAACAACTTGCAAAATTCATTTGTTACCCAGATTAATTTTGATAAATTAGTCTTTAGGACCAATAAGTTTTATGACTACAAAAGGACTAAAATTATGATAAATCATAAGAGAAAATTACAAAAATTAAAAATGTAATAATCGAATACTGTTTTGCGTAACCAAGTATTCACTAATAAAAAATATAATTATATTAATGATTGGGTCATAAATCTTTCAAACAGGCAATTTACCCAAGCTGAATTATATATATTTAGTTTTGATCCCAATTTCCAAATTGTACACAAAAATATGCAAAATGAAAGATTTATTGCTGCTATTGAAAGCAAATTATCAAATATAGTTGACAATCAACTTGTATTATCTAATATAAGAATTGAGTTAGTTAATTGTTTATAAACAAATAAGTTTTAAATATAATCTTTCATAATAACAACTAAATGCTATTCGCATGAAAAAATCTTATGGTGATATTAAAATTACAAGCTCTGATAAAGGAAGTAAAACAGTTATCCTTAATAAATCAGATTATGACAGCAAAGTTCTCAATATTCTCTCTGACAACAAAGTTGATGAAAAGGTTAACAAAGATAATACCAGCAAAATTGCCATGGATTTAAATATATTATTATAATTTTATCTTGCACAAATTTTATTAGAATTTACGGAATATAAATATTTACATCCTGAAAATTTTTCTATAGCTGAAGTTTATGCTTTTATACAAATTCATAAGGAGAATAATCCAGCAAAACTAATTACTCCATATTTTTCACATCCTTTATCAAACCTAGCTAGGTTTTTGACCAAAATTATTAGCCCAATTATTAGAAACTGATTATTCTCTTAAAGATACCCAACATTTTATTAAGGAATTAAAAACAATAAAGCTAACTTGCCATGATAGAATGATGTCAATGGATATAGTTAATTTGTTTACTAATGTTCCAGTTGATTATACAATAAATATTATTAAATCAAAACTCTTAAATGACAAAACTTAGAGAATAGGACAAAATTAAGTATTAATGATATTCATAATTTAATTAAACTTTGTATGGAGAGTACAACAATTTTGTTTAATAATGATTTTTATATACAAAAATCTGGAACACCCATGGGCTCAAATCATTCCGCTGTTTTTGCTGAGGCACAAGTGTCTCATATCATTGATCAAGCAATAACAACTTATAATAGACCAATAAAATATGCAAGATATTTTGTGAATAACTCTTTTTTAATTTTAAATAAATCTAATTGTGAAGATCTTTACAAACATATTAATAATATTTGTTCTAGATTTAAAACTATTAAATTCACTATGGAGTCGGAAATTAAAAATCTAATTAATTTTTTGGATGCTAAAATTACTAGAACCTCTATCAAATTTATAACTACAGTTTACAGAAAGCCAACTCATTCTAATCGATATTTAAATGTTTCTTCTCATCATTCAATTCAATATATAAAAAGTGTAATTAGAACTCTGATTAATCGAGCATTTTCCCATTGTAGTAATCAAACTGATCTAGACACAGAAATTTTGCATTACAAAGAAGTTTTACTTCAAAATAATTACCCTCAAAAATTAATTAATAATATAATTTAATCATGTAAATCAAAGCTTTTTACAGTTGACGACATGGTAGACAAACCTACTTTTAACCTAGATAAATTAATTTGCATCCCTTATTTACAAAATCTCAGCGAGAATATTAGAAAAATATTGTCAAAATATAATATAAATACGGTTTTCAATAGAGGAGTTAATATAAAAAGTATATTAAATTCAGATAAAAAGAGTACTTGCGAAAAGTGTAAAGTTGTATATAATATAGAATGTAAGGAATGTGATTATGTTTACATAGGAATAACTAAAAGAAATTAAACAAAAGAATATCTGATCATAAAAAAGCTCTTAACACCGCCTATATAAAATCCAATGTAGCTGATCATGCTATTAGTTTTAACCATGATAATAATTTTACTAAACATAAGATTAGTTATGTTGAAAATAATAATTTATCAAGATTGTTTTTTTAAAAATGGAAAATCAGAAAACATATATTGTTAAATAAAAGGTTAATGAATGATTAGGTTTATGCTCAATCTGTAATACCCGATTAATATTAGTCTTATGCAATAAATTTATAATTTTGTAATCAATTCTTACTATTTTCCTACAGAACTGGCCTTTATATGACTCTAATTTACAACTTCGCCGTTTTTGCTCTCTAACTCTGGTAAGTCCTAAAGACTGGGATCAGATTCAGTCTGATCTCTGCACTGACGAAGATTGCAGTTAGCAGTCGAAAACAATATTGTTTTGCATTTATAATATTGTGTCCATTTCATAGTATGTGAAAAAATAACCAAGTTTGCTAACTATATTCTGTGATTTTATTTAAAGTTACAGTAATTACCATACATTTTACTTTTGGTTTATATTTCTTGTGGACCAATTTAGGTGTTATGAAGTTTGTTTTAATTGTAAAATGCGTTAATATAACTGTAATTTTATTTAAAACAGTGGTTATGGTTTACATTTGAAACACTCTAAAAGTCAAAGATTTGTCAAATTAAATTATGTTCTATAATAAATGTTCTTGAACAATTATATAAATATTCTGTCTCTATTAGTGTAGTAATAATTTTTCAATTTATTAAATAATCAAGAGTTGAGAAATTAATTCTTGTTTATAAATAAGCAAGGCAATTTAAATATTTTTATGGAGTTTCCTCTGTGATATGAGCAAGCATATAAAACTTAATCATCTATTAATATTTTAATTATAATATATAAAATTATATATTTTATAGGATATGCCATATAAATAGTAAAGATTTTTAAAATGAATTTTTCTATTTATAAAATATTACTAATTAAGCATGAAATAAATTCTACACAAAATATTTTAACTTGGCAAAAAAATTTCTGTTATCGAAATCTTAAATACTTTAAGATAAATGAGGAAAAGAGTATTATATTTATCAATTTGATGCATATCCAACAAGAAAGAAGTTATTTTTAAAAAATGACGTTATCTTAAAAATTTCGGGAAATTTTCATAGGTCATTGTTACCTGTCATACCTGAACAGCTAGAGATGATATAATGATTTGATATGATAGTGGGAGAGTTGAAGTTTAATAAAACACCAAAACAAGTCAAATCAGTTAAGAATCATAACTTCTTGTAATTGAAATATCACGATAATTTGGTATACAATAATTATAAATATCTGCATCTCATTGTATATAGAAGTCGCTTAAAAATGAGTTTTTGGTCAAATTCAGTATAAAATTTCGATAAAGTTGATAACAAAATATAGTTTAAAATATCTAAACTTCTTTAAAAGTTCGGCATTTTTTATGAAATTTATAAAAAAATTATATCTCGAATATACGCTAATTTATATTATAGAAGGATATTATTCGGATTTTGCACTCATAGCGGTATATTCTAGAGTATCTTCATTTGTCACAACTTGCAATAGGAATTGGGGGCCCTTTGTCAGGGCCCTTTTTCTACTTCTCCTAAATATCATTACCTAGTCCATTAAAAAATAAACCCTTTAATAATTAGTTGTAGTGAAAATGATTCACTCTAGCAAAACGTTGTTTCATGGTTAAAATTCTATTATATTGAAAATGTACTGACCGTTGACTATTAATAATGTCAGGGAAAGTAAACAAAATATTCATTCAATCATTAAAGTTTTTATACGAATGGAATTTTAATTTTCAACATAATTTATAGTTGAAATCGTTACTTGTTCATAAATTTAAGCGCCCATTTTAAATGTTCCTATCCCGTCATAACTTATTTATTACAATTCTATTTATAGTAAAATATGTATCTTATAATTTATATCATTTTTATCCATATTATTCCTGATATGAATAACTTTATAAGTAAGGTCATATTGAGAATAAAATGTAAACCATGATTTATATTCAGTTTTATTACATTTTCTTCTATTCAGCTAATAAATATTATCACCAGAAACTGCCGAAGCAATTACCAAACGCTCTTGATAGCAAGGTAGTGATTGAATAGAAGAAAACTTTATTTCACTGGTGATTAATTTCGGTGTTTTTTGAAATAATTCACATTTATTTTCGTCTTCATATAAACCACAAAATAAATATATCCTTCGATTGTCAAAAAGTATGTGTTAGGTCCAGAGCAACAGATAGATATAACATTTAATATATTAATTTTTTTTGGTTTATAAACTTTAGACCTAATCTTTAAATTATTACCCAATTCACACAATTGGTTTTGCCCCAAACTATAAGGCATTCCATCATTAGTTAAAGCATAGGATATGTTATAACAACAAATAATGGTTTTAATTTTATATTGTTTTAAGAATTTCAATAAAAATGGCTCTAAAATTGTTTCTTCATATTTTTTACCACAACCGATTTGTCCATAATGATTAGCACCCCATCCATATACATTTCCATTTGAAGTTAATGCCAGAGAATGTGTTTAACCACAACTTATTTGAATAATATTCTCATTTGAGATTGAAATTATTCTGGTTGTAAAAATTCATTACTACCATTAATATAACCCCGACCCAATTGCCCCCACGAATTTTGACCCCATCCATATAAGTCTTGATTATTATTTAAAGAAAATACAAAACTAAATCCAATAAAAACATTTTATATCGTTTTATAACACAATTCAGAAATATATTCCGGTTTCTCAATTCTTTTGTTGTGACCTAAACCACAACAACCAAAAGCATTGTATCCGAAAGCAAACACTCTGTCATCTCTTGTAATAAATAAAACATTTTTTCCTTTTAAATCATCAAAAACGTGTAATAATTTGATTTCTTCTTTTAATCCAATCCTTATATTCGAACAAATCTTAAAATTATCGCAAATATTTGATATATGCTGAAGGGGAAACTTGACCGAAAAGTAGGTCCAGAGTGGAAGCATACATCAGAAAAGCCACTCTTAAAGGGGACCGGTATGGACTGGAAAGAGATCGAAAGAGTTGTACGCAAAACACACTTTTATTAAACGATAATTAAACGAAAAACAAATTAAATAAAAACAAAATTATATGTTAGTGATCGTCGGACTGCACTCGACGAGCGGTCAACACTGACCAGACCTCTGTGCTCGTAGCACTCGCCTACAAACTCTCGTTTAGGCTCTCAAATCAAGACTAACTTTCAATTAACAAAATCTAATCCTTATATACAAAATATTAACTCAATGGCAAAACATTTCCACACGTTGTGTGAGTCAACTGACTCACACAACCTTGCTCATAAGTTAGAGTTCAGCCCATATCATATTCGATGAATTTGATGTCATTTCTGTAAATTTTATTAAAATATTTAATTATTTTAATTATTAAATTTTTTCTAATATTATAATACCTTGTTTCAAATTATATTCAACCATCTTTTTCATTAAAATAGGAATCTCTTCATTTCTTTAAAAGTTAATAAATGACTCATCACATAAAATCATATTACTTTCAATAATCAATTCACTCATTTTTTCTAACAATTCTTCACAATTAGGTCTATCCTTTGATTCTTTAGAAAACATTTTAACAATTATTTCAATTTGTTTTATGTATTTATTTTTATAAATACATTCAGAAATTCTTGGTGAGTATTCTTCTCTATATTTATAGAAATAAATATTATTTTTCAAATTATTT
>JAQFZM010004007.1:0-10180 GCA_034695785.1 Galumna obvia
AAAAGGTTAACCCTGGGTTAACCCTCTATTCAAAACCATTAACCTTTAGCTTTGACTCTCAGGGCTAAAGGTTAACCGTTAACCAGGGTTAACCCAGGGTTAAAGTTAACCCAGAATTAATTTGGACATCACTACAAATAACAATATGTTTTGTTACCAATATTAATACAACTTATGAATATTTATTAAAAATTATCATAAAATTTGCTATTTTTTAATTAAAAGCTTGTTTTAAAAAATTAAAAAATTATACAATTATATAAAATCCTCAGAAAAATTTATATTTATGAAAATTATTAATAATAAAATATTTTTCTAAAAACCAATCATCATCTTGATTATCACCTTGCTTTTTAAATTCATTATTTATCAGGTTATTTGTTAATTAGTTATCAGAAATTTTTATAATATAATTCTTTTCAACAAATAAATTAATGAATTAAGAGATGTTCAAAATCATCTAGGATAATTGAGGAATATAAAAAAATTAATATGATAAATATTGTAACAAGATTAATATTTTTAATTTTAATCCAAATTAAAATCAAATATTTAGTAGTTTTCATAAAATATTAGCAATAACATTTTTAATATTGAAAATGCATAAGAGATTTAAATTCTTATAACAAATTCTGAAAGAATAACTATTAGTTTGGGTATATTAATTTATTTATATTTTGGTACTCAAAAAATTTTCATTGATATATTCTATCAATTTCTCTTGGTAAAATCAATTGATTTCACTTCTAAAACAAACATTTAAGAAGATAACGAGTACAATTTTATTTATATTTTAGCTTGTGAACAACTTACTACGTAATTTCTCTATATGGCTCATTAGAATATTATTTATTCCTAAAATTAATTATATTTGTTAAAACTGTAATGTAAACTTTATTAAAACAAAAATAGTATCCAAAATGATAAAATTCAAACAAGACTTCACACAAATAGCTATTATTTTAAATAAATTTATCAGATTAATAATGCTTAAAGCATTAACATCAAAATAAATTAAATTAAGATCAACTTACCTTGGAATAATTGGGTTAAAGTGTTTTTATTTCAACAATACTTGTGGTCTCTACATGTTTCCGCAGCCTTCGGGTCTAGCAAATCACCTTGACTACTAATACTTTTGCACTAGTTTTTTTACTTATTTTAAGTTTACTTTCAAAGCATTTAAATTTTAAAGAAAAAATTACCACATTTTGGGTTGTGCTTCATAGTTTTTATGAGGTTATTAAATTTCCCCATATTTCTTCATGAAGTAAATGTTATATTATGTCCAATTTTGGATCAAAATTTATACTATCCCTTCTCCGGACTCTATTAGTTAATTAAAAGTACTAACAGAGTTCATAACCTCCCTCTACATAGTAAGACAGTATCTTAAAATCATAACCAAACAAACATTTTACACAAATGCACAAGATATTAATAGCGTATTTGTCTTTCTCAAGCCGCCATTTTATTATAAATATTTCAAGAATATTAATAATTGGCAGAAAAATATTATGAAATGACCTATATTTAATCTGCAGCAATTTTCGACAAAAACAATTTAGGGGTTTGCGCGTAATTTATCTTCCATTCCAGTGCAATTACTTTTAATCATTTTAATAGATTATCCATTAAATGTACTAAAAATGTGTAATAACAGTGAATCGCTGGTATACAATATTCTAAATCTTAAATTTTTTATTAGGCAAATTACCAGGGTTTAATAAAATATCAAAATAATTTTCCCAAAATTTAAAATTTAATTTCAAATTTCCCATTAAAAAAATATTTAGATGCCTTTAGAATCCAATTAAGTAAATTTTGTTAATAACATTTTATATTTAATAACATCAATAATAATAATAACAGTTGCAATAAAATATTTTATGATTTTAAAATAAATAGCTATAAATTAATTTTCTATAAATGTTAAATAAATTATTTCATTAATACTTTTTAAAGTAAATATTAATTTTTTCTTTTATTAAGAAATATAATTTATAGCCAATAATTTAAGAATGATTTTATATATTTTAATGTGACTTGATAAAACTCATACATATTGAAAAACACTAAATTAATCTTATTTCATCAAAATTGGTTAAGAAAAGTTTTAACAAAATCAATCAGAATTTCATATTTTTGAACATTGGCATTCTTTATTTCGTACACATTATCTATTCTTTACTACTCGATATGTTTTCCTTTTTAACTGAAAGTTTATTTTTTGTCTTACAAATCTCCAATAAATCTATTTATAAAACAATGTTTTGTTAGATATATAGAGCCAAACAAACAGAAAGGTTGAAAATAATATTTATATAGAGATATCCAGAGTTTAAACACCAATCTCTATCTTAATAAATTTATATTCATTTAAATCAGTATTTATTTAAAAATTCTAAATAAATATTATAAATGATTAATATCAATGGCTTCACACCACAGAATTGAAGTGTTGCCACTTTACAGAATCGCAGAAAACCAGGGATGGCGAAAGGTCGAGGCTCTAGAGGATGGTAGAATAGGGTATATTGTGAAAATTCCTAAGGAGGAGGTAATAGGGTAACTAAAGTTTTCGCCAAACAAAAATATAAAGGTCACTCTACTGTTAGTTTACTTAAAAGAGTATTTGAAAACATCAGTAATAAAATAAGCATTTTAAAAGTATGTAAAATTATAATATGAATAATTTTCATTTTGAAAAATATATTTAATTATTATGGTTAAGAACCTTCATACATTATAAGATTTGTAAATTTAAATAATTACGTTTAAAAGTAATCCTTGAGTAAATACAGTCGAGGAAAAAACTATGTAAGGTCACTTAAACTTCGATAGTTTTTGAATGGATCAATCGATTTTGAAACGGTTTTCACTAAATTTATCTAGAATAATTAGAATTTTGAAAATATTAATTAAAAATTGTTTTGTACTAGGATAAAATATTTTTAAATTGAAATAATAATTATCTGGCACTTTGATGAATTAATAGGCTAATTTTATAGCATTGCTAAAATTTTTATATGATTCTAATACAGAAAAAATAGCTGTTTAAAATGATACTAGGTTTGTTGAAATCGGCTAAAAAATAAAAGAGCTAGGCCTGTCGGAGTGATTCATTTAAGATCATAAAGACAAAATGATTATTGATAAAGAAATCTGGAATAGTTAATATTTTAAATATTTTGTGATTTTTCAATAAAGTAAGTTCATCCAAGCAACTATGTTGCTGGACACAATTTGATTAAATCACAAACAAAGCTGCAATATGCCAACATATTTCACCAATATTTTAGGATTTTTCAAATTTATGAAACTTTCATGTAAAAAATAATTTTATCTTTACTCAAATATATTGTAATTAAATTTTTATAAATTCTAATTATTCTAGATTGTTTTAACGAAAACTGCTTGAAAATCCATAGAGCAATTCAAAAATTACAGAGGTTTAAGCGACATTACATAGTTTTTTCCTCTACCGTATATCAAGGGGAACGAACTGACAGATAACAACAAAACTTTAAGTCTAAATAGGAGTTATTAAAAAGTAATTTATTCTGATTTATTATATTTAGTTTTAAATAATCTTGTTCATATTTTCAAACGAATATATAATCCTTACATATAAACAAAACTCAATATTCATTAAATCAGGCCAAAAACACTTATCCTTGAATTCAATCTCCAACTCAACGTTAGGCACTCAAAATCCTCTTTTATACAAAATTAAATCAATAAAAAGTTTTTTGTATTATATGTACTTTTTAATAAAATATAATAATTGAAAATAAAACTTCGAACAATCGAAGGCCAAATGAGGCCTTTATTTTCATTTGCGGCCAATTGTAAGGGGAGAGAAGCAGCAGTAAAGAATAATTTTTGTCACATTTTTTCAATTAAGTTTTGTATTTCAAACTTTTGTTTATATTTTGAAACATTATGACTCACTAATAGCTCAGTCCCATAGAATTCTAAAATACCTATTGTGTGCTGAAATTAGAATAAGCAATTGAATAAGTAAGGTAAAATATTTAAGTATAGATACAGAAAAACACATATAAAATCAATGGTAAACAATTGCAAGAATGATTTATAAAGTATTCAATTAAAATTAAGTCAAAACATTATTATTAAAAAGTGATAAATTATAAAAAATATTCGAGATAATAAATAATTTTAAATTATATAATATACTGAATATATAGTTGAGGGATATCAAAAAATTTTTGCCGCTTACTCTTTAAAGTTAACATTAATTTTTTTAAATTATTTACAAAACTCGTCAATGTTTTCAAATAACTATTGCAATTAAATGTTAAATTTAAAAATTAAAAGTTATTTAAGATTTTAATCATTATATTTCTTATTAAAAGTAAACTTACAATACATTAAATTATATTCAATAGTACTATTTATAACTAGGACATTTCAATTCATATTCAAGCATCAAGTTCTTTTAGTAACGACCAATTGTATCTACAATGAAACGGTAAAAATATGATACCCTAGCAAACACAGCCGGCCAATTGGGTGGTTTTGGACAGAAAGGATCTCCAAAGGAAACAACACCAATTTGATAAAAGCGACCATTCCATGATTTACAGTGAAGAGGTCCTCCTGAATCACCTTGGCAAACGTTTGTTCCAGATTGATTACCACGGGCACACATCATATTTGTAGGATTATATCTTCTAAAATTATTGGCACAAAAAGAATCGTTGATCTGGTACGAATTTAATAGTTTTAGAGAGGTGGCTAATCTCCCTTTAAATATTATTAAACAAATATATAAATTAATAATTTAATTTAAACTTATCTTTATAAAATTACCCGTTGAAGTGTTAGATTTTGGCGGATCAATAAAACCCCAACCAGTAGATACACAATATTGAAAAGAATAACCATCACGATCAACTAGGCAAACAGGTCTTGCATCTCTTTCTAAATTAATTGGTGGAGTGACCTTGATTAATGCCGTATCATTTGTTAGTGGAGTTCCATTGTTAGCTGCTGTGTAAAACTATAAAATTGAATTAGATTAAAATTTAATTAAGTTAATATACAGCAGTGACATTTGGCATTTGCCCATGATCTTCATATATACTGGTAAAAATAGTGTTATAATGAATTTCTATATCTCCATTTCTTGTTCCACGAGGCAAACAATGTGATGCTGTTAAGATCCATGATGGCGAAATAATTGTTCCAGAACATAAGCTTGTACTTGTCAAGTTGCCAACTCTTCCGTAGACAATTATCTGAACTTGCCAAGGAAATTCTCCGGGCACTGCGTCTAAACCGCCTAAAATTCTCTGATTTGGTGATGGAGTGATTTGAATTCCACAATCATAGGGAAGGTTTTCCATATAAGCAACGTTTAGCACAGAATAAGCCAAAGCCAACCATTGAATTAAGGCAAACATTTTTGCTTTTGAATGAAATAAAACAATTAGTAAACTATTCTTATTGTTATTAATTTTTAAAACATACCCTGATCCTTAATAGCTTGTGATATAAATTATATTGATTGATAAAGATCAAAAAATAAATTTGATCTATTGAATACCTAGGTGAAATATGTTGTTTTTATATGTTCTGAAACGGTATAAAATATGTAATCTAGAACATATTTACTAAAAATGAGCCCAGGATTTTAGGATTTCTAAGTGATCAAGCTTAATTTCATATTGAACTCAAAAAAGTTCAGTGAAACACATTTTTATAAATCTGTTATACTTTGAACTCGTATAAACCATTAAAATTAATGATCTAGCAATTTTATAAAAAATTATATAATTTTCTAAATCTTTTAAAATTTTTATCAAATTTTTATTATTTTAAATATTTTAGGAAAAAGATTAAATGATCAAGATTTAAAATCTAATTTTTCTTATCTAGACCTAACTAGCTAATTTTGTATATTTATCAAAAATTGATCTGGATAATTAAGGATCTATTTATAATTATAACTAAAATTATTTTAAAAATTATATTTCATAAATTAAATATTGAGAAAATATTTAAAATATTTTTAAAATAATATCACTTAAAAAATTATATTAAATTTGATATTTTTGTTATTAATTTATTAAAAGTAAATATTTAATAATTTTAAAAAATTTTAAGAAAATTTTATTTCAAAAACACTTAAAATCATTATTTAAAATACACACAATTTATTGTTAAATTCAATAAATTGTGTGTATTTTTTCATGAAATTAATATTTAAAATAAATGTTTTAAATAAAATATGTTTTATTTTTATAAATTCATTAATAAATTAGAGCATCAAGGTACACTATTTTTTTGCCCCCATCCCAGTTAGAGCTACAATTTTCAATCTAGTTGTCCCAAATAATTTGTTCTAAGCAATTTAGTTCATGGACAGCACCAAAGTCGCATGTGATAAGCTCAGTATGGTCATTACCTAGGCAAAGTGTCCATTAGTTAAGCACTGGTAGTCACTGGCCGTGCCCCGGAGCAGGATCTCGTTGTGTTTCATAGTCTATATTCTGTTCATTATCTGAATATTAATTTTCTCCATCTATAAAAAGTTTAAGCTTTTTAAATTATTTTTCAATTTATATTTAATTTTATTAATATTAAAATTAACCTGGATACATAGGTTCTATTGCCAAGCTTAATTACAATTCATTGAACTATTAATAGGGGACTGAAACACATTTTTAAATCTGTTAATTTTAAGCTAAAAAAGTTTTTACAAAAACTCAATGACCTCTTAATTTTTATAATAATGATAATAGCTAGCAACAAATTATCGTTTTATTTAAATTTAATAGCCCTGATTATTCTTTTTGTTCTTAATATAGAATAAATTTTTCAGTGATAGCAAATAATAATCTAGTTAGACCAATAAAAGTTGATAATACTTATGAAAATTCCTTGCTAACTTAGAAAACTCCTGGTATTTGATCCCTGATTAAATATTTATCTGAAAAAGATAATAGAGGTGTTCCAAATCAAGAAGTAATTAGTATACATTAGATTCTCCTAGTTGTGCATGAGCAGATGCACAAAAAATCCATACACAATTTACAGGGTGCACAGCAGAGAGATTAAAAAAATAATTTTTTTATTGAATGTAGATTTAAAATTTATTTATTAAAGAAGTTTAGGATAATAATTTAAAATTAAATTTTTTTTTGAATTATTAAATGACATTTTAATATCTTTTTCAAAGAATTTATCCAATTCAATTTCAATGTTATCAGAGTTTGACAAATTAATTTATAATTTGTTAAATAAATATATTTATTTCTAAATCAATTTATAACAAATATTTTCCACAAATTGTATTAAGACTTTTTTTTAAAGTTTTCTCATAAAATATATAAATTAATACGCATAGGAGTAGGAAATGCAGAGTAAGTATAATCAAAATTATGCACAACTCAAAGTTTTACACAAATGACTAGAGAGAGATGCACTAAACGGAGAGTCTTTAACTTTAGTGGGTATAACGATTCCGCCAAATTATCATTAAATATACACACCAAGAAGATTTACAAAGTACAGAGATGCACAACTGGGAGATTCTTCTGTAAAATGATTTTATATTATTCTAAAAATTAATTAACTTATATAAGTGGAAATATAATATATGGTGACCAACATTTATGTAAAATTGTATTTTTATTCAAAAATTGGTTAATAAGTAAGTATTCAAAATTTTATTTTAATTATGTGTTCAGACAATTACAAACAAAAATATTCAATTAAATGTTATTCATAAGGGTTTCCTTTAGCAATGTTTACCTTTATAAATTGTAGTTAAATGAATAAAATTATAAATTTATTTCAATTACCTTGCTAGATTTATAGGTAATATTTTTTAAAAATATGCTTGCATTATTTTATGCTAATTTATTTGCAATTTAGTAATAATAATAGTTACATTCAAAATGAATAATGAAACTTAATAGTCTAAATTAAACAAACAATGTACGATAATACCATTTGTTATGTTTATGAAGTATCCCTATATATGGTGCGTTATCTAAGAAGTACAGTGCGTCTAACTAGCCTAACAGATTTGAACAAACTTGGTCTTATATAAACTTAATATAATTAAATTAAATTTAGAGTTTTATAGCTTAAAGCAACGTGGTAAAGCACTAAATATATATACAAATTAAACATGAATATACATGTATATGAAATTAGTCAAGTACTATAAACTATGAGCAAATCAAAAGATTTAAAGTTTATATTTAGTGCTTTACCACGTTGCTTCAAGCTTTCAAACTCTAAATTATACTTAATTATATTTAGATTTCTAATGAAGGGACGCCGAAAATTTTTATAGTAAAATGATCTTGATAATATACCCTTTAATTTAAGACCAAGTTTGTTTAAATCAGTTAGGCTAGCTAGACGCACTGTACTTCTAAGTATAAAGTTTATAATAATCATTGTATCATGGAATTGCTATTCATTCCATGAGTAGTCTTTGCTCCATAAAAAATTTGTTAATATTTATTACCATAGCTAATTGGCTTTTGTTACAAAGAACTAATCAGATATGCATTTGAAACAATATTATAATTTTGCTAGTGCTGGAAATTTTAGAAAAAATAACGTTCATTCTCTTCGTCCCCTTTAACCTTATGTCGGCTTGGCATTAATTTTATGAACAAACAAACCAAAAGATATGATAAATATAAGTTATAAATGTATAATATTAAACTAGTCTGGGTATAACAAAAGTGTCTTAGGTTTAAGATTAACATGGTTTAATTAAAAATTATTGAAAACAGCCAGGAAGTGTATAATAGTTTGTTTTCCCGTTTATGGATTAAACCTCCCCTTTTTTGTGGTTGATTGTATGTACTTTTAATAAAATATAATAATTGAAAATAATAAAAAACTTATCTACAAAAAAATTCGAGCAATTTAAAGCCAAATGAGGCCTTTATTTGCATTTGAGGCCAATTGTAAGGGGAGAGAAAGAGTAGTAAAAGAATACTTTTGTTCACATTTTTTCAATTAAGGTTTGAATTTCAAACTTTTTTTTTATATTTTTAAAAATTATGACTCACTAATAGCTCAGTTCCAAAGAATTCTAAAATACCTATTCTGTGCTGAAATTAGAATAAGCAACAGAATAAGTAAGGTAAAAGATTTAAGGATAGATACAGAAAAACACATATAAAATCAATAGTAAAAAATTCCAAGAATGACACAAAAAATATTAAATTAAAATTAAGTCAAAACATTATTATTAAAAAGCAGGGATGGCCAATAGGGGGCATTTCAAAATACCCCCCTGGAGCAGCAAAATTTACAAAATACACCCCCCTGGAACATTGAAACCTTTAACATTACGTCTATGGACAAGCACTAGGTCTGTTGAGGTTTTTTTGGTCGAAGGAGGGGTATACCCCCTTGGGAGCTGCCGAAAGTGATAAATTATAAAAAAAATATATTAAAGTAATGGATGTCCAGTGATTTTATTTCTGTTTAAGATCTCCTTGTGATTAAAGTTCAATATTGCAAATATTTAATATAAAAAGTAAAAATAATTCAATGATGCTTAACATATTCCTTGCATAACTTAATACTAACAAATTAACATCTATTTTTAAGTTGGTCATCTCTGATTTTAAATTTTAGAACTAGCTAATAAATATCTAAAATGCTTTTAAAACTCAAATTTAATTTAGAAAATATAATTGAAAGATAGAAAATTTGAAATAGAAATTCATCATCAAATAACCCGACAAATCGATTAATAATCTTGTTAAGTGCTGATCATTAATTTGTCAGAGTTTTTTGAATTTGAGTTTTTTATTTTTAAATTTTATACTATAAAAACATTTGAAATAAATGTTTCGATAATTAGATCTTTATTTTTTTTCTTTTATAAAGAATCGGAATAAAAATAAAGATAAAAGATCATGCCGAGATTGAAAATAAAATTGTTTAGCACAGACTCAAACGCTTTTAATTTTGCATATAAGCATGGAAATATATTTCAGAAATGGAACAAAAGTTAACTCTTTAGTAAATTTTCACTTCATTTATTATTATAAACTTTAATATAATATTTGAAAGTTTTTGAAATTTATTAATAAATATAATAAAATGTCTTTTAGTTATGATACACAAAATATATGTAAAACTTATGAAAATAATTGTTTTAATTATACTTATC
>JAQFZM010004008.1:0-10179 GCA_034695785.1 Galumna obvia
CTCTGAGTCATATAATTAATTTGTATGAAAAAAGTTTTTACAAAAACATAAACATATCTGAGCTAGATCATTTTAAATGTTAAAACTTTAAATTCAAATATTTTGAAAACGAAAAGAGATTTTGAAAAAATTCCAAAACATGCTTGTAGCCTTTCAACTTTAGAATGTTATGTGTAATAAAATATTATCGTAAAATATTTTTATCTAGCTATAATCAATAAAAAAATATTCCATTTGCCAATTTGAGCACTTTCCCAGACGAGTACCGCAATAAAGGTGGGTATCAAATGAAAGCTATTTCAAATCTCTAAAACATGGTGATTTTTTTAAAAGTTTGATTTTTCTTATCAAAATAACTAGTTTTATTGATTTAAAGTTGTAAAACTGTTCCTGTTGTACAAAAAGAATTGATCTAATACCTAAATTTTATGAACAAATTAATTATATTTATTTACTTGATAAAATAAAAATTTTGAACATTTTTCAAATTTCAATCACGCGCTTCTAAATCAACCTAGCTAAAAAATCTTTTCATATTTATTCATCCCATTGCTTCCTTTTACCATAAATAAAATTTCATTAAAATCTGAAAACTTTTTATCAATTCCTGACATCCTCTTTCTATCTTTTATATAGAAATTTACATTATAGTCTATAATTTTAGAATGCTTATAGATATTTCAATGTAACTTGGCAAATGAATAGCTTAGATAATTTCAAGTTAAATTCATCTTATTACGTTAAAATTGGTTAAGAATTGGTTGAACAAGGTCAATTCGAATTTTCGATTTTTTGAACTTTTCATTAATTTTGTCTGATGTGGAAGAAATTTTGGAAAACAAAAATATACGTATCGACTCATTTTTTTATTATATTTCGAAATATATAAAAATATTTCGTATAACTTTCTTAGATCTTGAGGTATAAACTCCATTGATTTATAGAAAAAATAGACTAGGTAATAAAAAAATTTCAATATAACTAAAATGGTGCAAAAATTCCATAGTTGGAATTTTTAAAAAATTTTAAAATTTCAATTACAGTGTAACCTAGTTATAACGAACCTTGATATATCGAATACCTCGTTATAACAAACTCATTGTTAGAAACCAAAAAGACTTTTAATATAGAAATTGTAATCCTTCGTTATAACGAACAAAATTTTAGTCCCGACCCGTTCGTTATAACGAAGTTAAACTGTAATAAAGATTTCACAACGAAAAAAACGAGTGTAAAGGGTTTTTTCAAACACTGTATATAAGTGACTCGAATATAGTTTTATAATAAAATCTTAGAAAATGAAGAACACTCTGTTCTGTCACTCATTTTGAACACTTCATTAATTGGTAGTTAAATGAGAATTCATTACTTTTATGACACAGTCTTATGATTTAATACTTTATTTAACTCTTTTAGTGTAGTTTTGGTTAGAATTTAACGAATTATGTTCTCATTTACTAAATTTAATAATTTTGGTTCTTCTTTTCATTGATATCTTATTCAAACGACAAAAATTAATGACTAAATTTGTCTTTTTTTGCAAAAAAATTAAATTTGATTTTTAATAAAATTTATTGATTTTTATTACATTAACTATAAATTTGAATCAAATTAATGTTATTTTTTGTATTAAATAATTATTGAAAAACTATTTTTGTGAGAATTTTTGATAAATCGAAGGAAATGTGGAAAAAATTGATAGGAATTTAGATTTTTTAAATTAAATTCTTAATTATACCCTAGTTTAATATTTAGTGAAATTCAATAGTTCAGATAACTTACGATTTTATATCACGAAAATAAAATTAATTATTTCATTAAATTCAAAAATAATTCATTATATTTTAAAAGTAAAAATTAATATTTTATTCATTTTTTTATCAATCAATCAATTATTCACTGATTTAATGAATCCTATTATTATACACGTTATTGATGTCTATTGATTGAGCATGCTTATTTATATTATATTCAATATTTAAATTGAAATATTAAAATCATGTCTTACAAAAGATGTCTCAAATGACAAAAACTGCATTAATTGAGTTAAATCATTAAGGTCATTGAAAGTTAATCTTCAAGTTTTAAATTAATTGTTGAGTTCTTTTTAATTCCGACTATGATTTGAATTTTGCATGATCAATTATCTGAATTCTTAAGAGAATCTCATATATTATAGATATTAGTATAGAATATATAGATTTATTTAGATGTATCACGATCCAAAAGCATTATATATTCAAATGAAAGAAATTAATTGTAACATATAAATTATCAAGCATGAATGCTTAAATTTTTTGTTTATGTTGTCATTGGTTTGTAATTCACATTTAAGAAGTGCTTTTCTATCGCTACTATTGGTATCGCATAAAATCTTAAATCTTAAATATATATTCGTTATCATTAAAAAAATGGTTTTCACGAAAACTTGTAAAAAGTGTAACATTTGAACATAATCTGGAATTCTCTCCAAAAAAAATAGGATTTAATATCAAATGTAATCTCATGTAATAAAATTTCATATGTAGTGATAGTTCTGGTTTTAGCCTTCGAAGCAAAAGACCATTGGATTAACCATTGCTAGTGATTAGTCCTTTAATTACTACAAAAATTATTATCTATTTAAGTCAATTAATTATAGTTTGAAGTGAATACTTTAATAGTATTAATAATAGTATTAAATTAATACAAATTTTGAGCCAAATATCTAATTATATTTAATGAATAGACTGACCAATTATTTGCATGACCAAGGTCTATTTTCAAATATAACATTATCCAATATTTTTACCCCTCAATAAGTTTTATTGTGTTTTTTGTTGACATTAAATAATCAAATAAGAATTCATTTACTATCAAAACTTTTTTAATAATGCTTTATCTTTCTCATTCAGATAATGTTATAAATGAATAGAAATAACATGCTTGCTCATGTCATATATCATAAGCAGTATTTGGCTGAAAACGCTCTTATTTCGTATAAATTTCAGAAAAAATGCCAAAATTTTAAAGAAAATGAATAATTTATACAATATTTTACATTAAAAATCGTTTAAACTTCATTTTCTCTTCAAAATTAACGATATTTTATAGCGATTTTTACAAAAAAAATTAAGTGAAAAATAGACGAAATATTGCTATTTCAGTGAAAATGTATGTATAAATGACAATTATAGCACTTAATAACCTTAAAATAGCCTAAAATAGCAATAAAAAGCTAAATAATGAAAAAATCGACGTTTTTGAGGTTTTTAAAAAATACCACCCTAATACCCCCTAGGATTTTTCCCAAAATATTCTACCCTACAAAACCCCAAAAACCGAGAACTTTAGCCATCCCTACTTATTTTGTATTTCAAATATATTTTTTAAAAATTGGACGAAAATTAGAAGCTAAGAGCATACTAGGTAAAGTATGTGTAATTTTGGAATAAATTAGAATTACTAATTAAACTAGAATTGAACTGAAAATTTAAGGATATTATGTTGGATTATTATAAGGATAATATGTTGACAATATAGTTTACCTTAACACTAATTTCTTATTATTGATATTTTGATGGCCTTTAGTTCAAAGTTATATGAATTAATGAAGTTTGTTCAGTCTTTAATTAGTGAATATAAATTAACAATAATTATAATAATAATAAAATAGCTAGTGGCAATTGGCGGCTAAAACTAGAATCAGTGAAATTTGCATAAAATAAGCTTTTAGTGAATACCATGATCATTTTAATGTGGCAAATAAATCCTAAGGCGACCACACTTACACTCACACTCACATTCACTCATTTCACAAAAATTTTTCTATTAAAAGTTGTTTTTAAGTAAAATTTAGTGCTAATAATAAAACTCTTTTTAGATTAGGTTTTTGATAGAGTTCTTACTTCCCGGGAATTTATCTAGTAAAAATTTAATTCTCAGGCTTTAAAATAGATTAAATCTATTATAAAAAACAAAAAATTATTTTATTAGAATTAATTTAAATTAAAAATATTTGATTAAAAGTTAAAGAGTGAATCACTAAAAAATTATAACTAATATTAAATAAATTAGAGTTAATTTATATTCAAATGTAAGTAAAAAAATTATTTCAACGATTCAAATGCTATCAAATAGTTATAAAATTTATCAAATCTTCTTCTTTACGACAAATTTTTTCCTAATTCTCACTTCTATTTGAGACCATAAAAATTTTTGGGAGATAAAGTAATTAAACATTAATTTTATTAATACACTGAAACCTTTTGAATATGCATGGTGACAACACATGATAAATCTTTAAAGTTTAGTAAAAGAATAATCACTAAAAATCTAATAAAATTTATTTGAAAATTATTTTATTTATTGCTCTTCAAAAACAGAGTAAAAACATAGTGATGAAACTCTTATTAAATGTCCACTGATATACGTTTTCACTATAAATTTTCATAGAACGCACTAAATTATGCTCTAGCTCATTCAATTAATATATTTAATTTTGTTTATAATATTTAATTTATTGAAATGATTTGATTTTCTTTCGATTTATTTTTACAAATTTTATTTACTTTATTTTTTGCTATTCGTTTTGATTTTTTTAATTTGCAAATAAACTACTAATCACTGATTAGTTAACAATTTTTATGGGTTTTCCCATTAAAACAATAAATTAAAACCATGAAACTATTAATAATGAATCAAGTTAATTGTTTTTAAATGTTTTAAAATGAGATTTTGTTGCAAATTCGTGTCGATTTAATGTAAATTAGTTCATAAAATATTTTTTTTTTCTTAAAAGTGTTATAAATAACTTCGTTTTGTAAAGAATTTTTAAAGAATTTGTGAATAACTGTTAGAAAATTGTGAAATGAGTGGACACATATAAATTTTCTTCACTAAAACATTGAATGAATGATTTATAAGAGAAAAATATGAGAAATATTGAAGACGACTCTTATCAACAAACATATGTATCACCGAAAGGACACTAATTTTTATAATCAAAGTTTAAACTTTAAAGGCATTACATTTTTAGTGATCAAACTCTGATATGAATTTAAATTATTTTTGAGTCAAATAAACGCTTATTTGAAACGTTCGTTAAATTTACTTAAAATACATATTAAAAACAATTCTATGAAATATTTGTGCTTTCATTTAATACTATATTTAGAAACAAAAAAAAGAGAGAGAAAATCGATTAATTTTATTTAATATTATCTGAAAATAATTTGAAAAAAACTTTATCTCTAAAATCAGAGGCTTAACGATCAAGAGTTTGATCAAAGAATTAATTTAAATTTATTTAATATCAAATTTTTCAAACTTTTAAGATTAAATAACCAAGTATTTATTTCAAATATACTCTAAATTTGATTCTAATTCTAATTTCAAAAAAATTTATCTAATTTATGTCAATTATATTTCAGAACTAAAGTATTTAAAGCTTTATCAGGGATGGCCATCTGGGAGAGGTATAGCCCAAATACCCCCCTGTCAAGTTGACCATGGCCATCCCTGAGCTTTATTCATATTTTCATTAATAATTCATTATTACAGTTTTATCTAGCAAATTCTTTTAGACAGTAGTTTAAGAATTAATTCAACATTTTTTTGCCTCTAAATATCCTTTTTAATTAAAATAAATGTTTCGCATCTGCACAATGATCTAGCATTAATTTTGCCTAATATGCGTTTATTAAATGCCTATTAATCTTTTTTTTTGAAAAGAGGATAACTTTTGTAAAATAGGGATTACTTTTTAAGAAAGGCGTGAAATCGAAAAAAATATTTAATCATTTTTTGAATAAAATTTTGATTTAACCCGAATAAAAGCTATTTATCAATACTCAGATTAAGTCTTTTTACTAATAATGTCTATAAATTTAATTTAAAAACTGATCTTAAAATACAATAATGAGTTCAATTAATACATTAATAACATAATTAATAACATTAAGTCTATAAAATATTAAATAAAATATTTGCAAAAAAAGTTAACATTATTTTCTTGGCGTAATATACATGGTATTAAATTAATATTAATTTTATATAAATTATATTAAATTGTTTACATTAAATAGTTTACGAAAATTGTCAAAAATATGCTCGGATTGGTTTAATTTATAAATACCTGACATTTTAGACTAATTAAGAAGAAATTTTTCTGAGAGATATTTGAAAGTCTATTTTGAAAGCAATTAAATTTTTGAGGAATATTTTCAAAGTTATAACTTATAACAGACCCCCCATTGAGAAACTTTCTCCAAACAAATAAAGTTATTTTAAAGTTTAGACATTTTGTTTTTATTATTTAGTTCTCAATAAAAGTTAATTAAACCATTTATTGCAACAATTATTTAAACTTTATTTTATATAAAAATTACTTATTTTAAAGTAAACTATACTTTAACTAATTAATGAGTTTAGTTTAACTAGAGTCTAGTTACTAGACTCATTAACATTAGTTTAACTAAAATGACAAAAAGAATAAGCAATTCTAACCGTTATTTCCTAGTTTATAATTAAAGTTTTTACAAATACAAAAAACGTATAAATAAACAAGTAATCTCTAAAAACTTATCCTGAATAATATGCATTACTAATTAAAATTAATTATCCATTGATTTAAATATAATTCAATTAAATATTTGAGTCAATAAAAATCAAAATCAAAACTGTATTGAAATTGAAATTAGTTTCAATGAAAGCTATTTATGTTATAATAACTTAATTGATGTGAAAAAAACAAAAAGAGTAAAACTTATTTAACAAAATTAAAATCTTTTAATTAAAGCATTTTGTACTATTATATTATATAATGACCTTGCCTCTTCTATATTAATAACTTGTTAAATTCGTGACTATAAATTATATTCTACTCTTTTATTGAATGCTTTTCATAAATAATTAGATTTATGCCGATAACTATATTTTCAAATAAGTGATACTTTTATGGAATAATTTTCAAATAATTTTATTTTTTAAAAAAATAATTGAAATCCTCTTAAAAAACAGTCAAATCTCTCGATCCGAATACATTTCAATGAAAAAAAGGAGTCAACCCATTAGTTATCCATTCACTGACTCTTTTCTTTGAAGACCTTTTACTTGCAAAACATCTCTCAAATTGAAATCAAGTGTAATCCCATGTAATTCTTAACCACTTTTCTGTGGGAACCCCTTCTGTATATCGCAAGTGACTAAAAAAAGAATCAATTAATTTCGAAGCATGTTAAAATTTTAAACTTGTTAATGTTTATAATGATACTTATGCATTAAAGTAATGCTAAAAAGTAACTTGCTAATATATAATTTGTAAACATAAAATTGTATATTTTTGTTCTAATTTAATGATTATTACTAATAATTTAGGGATATTTACAAAAATCGATGCCATGAACTGAATAATTGAATTAATAACTAAAGATTGAATATTTAATTAACCATTTATTTCAACCAATAATTTAAATATATATGATTTAGGCCTTGAATTTTAGTATTTGAATTTTACCTTGTCAAACTAAATTCTTATATGAATTTTATACAAATTGGTCGTTAAATTTATTAAAGAGACTATAAATTGTAAAATAAATAATTTATAATACATATCGTGATATAAATTTCAAGCATATTATCATTCATTCAGAGATATTCAGAGATATTCAAAGATATGTATTTTATCTTTTAATCGATTATAACTTTTTCTGACTTAAAATATAAATTTTTAATACAAAAAAAGTAAATAATTATTTTTAGAATTTTAAATGTATTTTATCGCAGAATTTGTTTGATATAAACAAATGTGAAATAATTTTATTTAAATGAACTTTTGATATAAAATATCTTCAGATTATTTTATCTCAAATTATTATTTACTTCTTTTAAGTTATAAATCATTTTAATTAACAATATTTTGTGAAAGTCTTTCTAATATTTTATTAAAATTTAATTTAAATTTAATCTTAAAAAAATAAATATAATTTTATTTATAAAATATAAATCTAAGGCTTGACTTTTATGGTATTGATATAAATGTTTATAAGGGATTACTGTCTGATTAACACATCTTTACTTAACTAAAGTTTCTCTTTTTTGGCACTAATTTTGATAATATTGATTAATTCTAAGGGCGTTCGTTGAAACCATCAAAAATTAATTATTTTTAATCTCTTTTTAAACTTATGTTAATATGATTAAAATGAACCGTTCTAGACAATTTCTGATCACATTTAAATTAAATGATTTAATCTAAGAAGTAAATTTAAAATTTAAAGCTCTAGGTAGTTTTAATAAGCTTTCAAATGCAAATTTTGTTTCTCATTTCAATAATCGAGATCTTTAAAGTTGATTTATTAGAAAATTTTGACAAAATGTGAACAATAGTTATATTATTTTTATTATCAATTATTGTAAAAGAGTTGTAAAAAAAGTAATTATGAACTCAAAGAGAAAATTCCTTAAAATCCAAGGGTTTCTTGTCTTCAATTAATTATTTAAAAAGTATCTATAATTAATACTTGATTTTTGTCAAACTTTTAATTATCCCCGGAATGTGTTATTTGTTTGGATATTCATTTCAAATAAAAATCAAAATTTTCCTCAAAAACATAAATAGTTGTACACGAAATGAATAGTCGTGAGAAATCAATAATAATTACTCAAATTCATTAAGATTATTTACTCGATCATTTTAAAACCAAAATTTAAATGAAAGGACTCCTATTTAATATAGATTTTAACTTGGATAAATAAATAGATTAGATTATCGCATAACCAATAGGTGTAGTTTTGGGTAAATTTTAATCTTATTTTAGAAAATCAATACTAATTAGAAATCAGTGATAATTATTGAATCTATAATATGATCATAAAATTAAGATTAGAAGCGATAAAGAAAAATTTTAATGACCTAGTTCAAAATTTTTAAAATTATTCAAAATATGTATTAAATATTATAACAAAAATAAATTGATTAAAATTAAGAAGCTAGTTAAGTTATATATAAATTTATATAATGAATTGGATCTAAAGGGTTAGGGCTATTACATTTCATAAAACCATAAAGTAGCTAGATTATGTCAAGATTTAATATCTGGCCATAAGTGAAAATAATAATAATTTGCGGTTTTTCTTATCTTAAAATTCATTGTTTGTATGAATACATTAAACGAGTTTTAAGACTTAAATAAATCAAATATTTATTAATTTATTTATGTTTTCTAAAATTGAATGTTTAATATATTCATAATTTAATATTAATTCAGAACATAAATTACCTCGAATCTAATTAAAACGCCCTAAAATATCGAGAATCAAACAATTTTACTTTGAGAAAACTATAACTTTTATAAAGAATTGTTTTGTCAAAATATTATTAATAATGATTTATTAGCTCTATTTGAAAAAAATGACTTCACTTATTCATTCCACTTACCATTCAATAAGTTTTCCAATCATTTACTAAAGATTATCCAAAAGAGTACCGAAAACTGTATTTTTGATTGAAGTTAAGTTTAATGAAATATCTTTAATAATAGTTATTCCGCTTTTTATATCTATGTTTACATTTTGTTGTTCTATAAATAAATACTTATAATAAAGACTACTAATAATGTTTTTAATATGATTTCCAAATTAATATTACTTTAATATGAATGTAGACCAGGTGAAAATTATTAGATTAATCTTGATCTACTTTGAGTAGAATCTAATGTAAACCAATGCCTAAATATTTTTCTTATTATCAGTGATGCTAGATTAATAGTAGCGTAATATAAAACATTATTTATATCAGGGATGGCAAAAGACCGAGGTCCAAGGGGGTAAAGGGGGTATTTTGGTCCGAGCTAAGGGGGGGGGTATAAGGGGGTATTTTAAAAATGAATCAAAATTGCTTAAAAACACATAAAACATCAATTTTAACGCCTTTTCTGACTTATATGACTTTATTTAGTCATATTTTAACGCATTTTATCAAAAATTAATACAAAAAACTAAGAATTTTCGGTAAAAAAACAATTTTGTAAAATTTTCAAAATTGTAGAGGACCAAAATTTGAGCGTAAAAGCATGAGATTTTTGACGATTTCATACATTTATTGAGGTTTTCCTTTAACTTTCTTCAAAATTTCTGCCATCTTTTTATTTTTGTCTTAATTTTTTCTCTTTTTTCCCCCTCTTTCTCTAGGGGGGGGGG
>JAQFZM010004009.1:0-10179 GCA_034695785.1 Galumna obvia
ACGGAGTAATATATAGTATATGTATTCGTTTTGTTCAATAATAATATATGCGTTAACAGTGTTTTCAATTATTGTAATTACATTCTCTAAACTGGGAAAAAAAATTCGCTCATTACTTACAAAAGATCCCTAAAGATGTGGTCAGTAGTTGTAAATTGCTTTCATTATTGGACAGAAATTTTGACAAGATTAACCTCAATGAACTTTTTCAACTCTTGGTCAGATAGTTTAATATATATTTCAGCACTTATCCTGATCATCGAATCTTCAATTGACATAACCTTTGATATTAACCCCTTAACTTATTCTGATGCAAGAGATGAGCTACAGATTTAGAATATAATAAGAAAAAATTATAGATCATGAAATAACATTATATGTATCTTGATATTCAACTGGTTATTTAACTGAATAAAATTACCAAGGATGGAAATATTTTGACCATATTAATTTTATTTGTAGAATGCTTGGTTATCTTACTCAAGATGAGTGTTAATTATAGAATTTTTTTCTTATAATTTATTTGAATGAATATTGTTATCTATCAACATTTTGATAAATCAGCATGATTAATTATACATAATTTGAGTGAATATTAATAAAGCTTGGTAACATTTTTTAACCCCAAACAATATAAAAAATAAATTACCTAATTCAATTTGATCTAAATTTTTTTAAAAATATACTAGGAAAATTTAATCTAAAAAATATATTAATTGAAAAATTGTATTAATAAACTGAAGATTAAAATTTTATCACGATAGTTTTTTTTAATAAATAATTATTTAAAAATTTATGTTTAATATTTTAATTAATTTATATTTGAATATAAAATAATTAATTTTTAAATCAAATATTTAATTAATTATCTTTTATTTAAAACATATTTTTAATACAAATTCTGTTGAATTGAATGAAACGAGTATTAGATATAAAGGAAATAATAATTAATTTCATTAATTAAACATTTTGTTCGAATGTCGATACAATTTTATATTTATTACTTCTTTGGGAATTAGAATACTTACTCCAAGTCGTACCAAGCATTTCAAACTTATCCTGGCAGTTAGAAGTGCAAAAGAGATTTTTAAGTTTAAACCAATCTTTTATTAACAAACATAAGAGATAATTATCAGTCAACGCATTGATTTGTTGATATTCTTCTGTAGTTTTGCTTATAATTTGTTCAAAATTATTTTCAATGAATCGATTGAGCGCTTCCTTTAATTTCTCCAAATTATATGTCGATGACAATTCATACAACTCTTCAAAAATATTGATGTCAACCAATGGTATCAAATAATCACTAATACGATCAATGATTGAATACATTTGGTATTTATCCCCACATTTTAGAACTTTTAAAGCTTTCGAGTAATCACTGTCTTTGAGGTCCAACTCATTTGTGTGTATGAAATAAACTATATTTTTAATTTATAGTATAAAGCCAACATTCATTTCAAGGTTGCTTAAGTTTATTCTAAATCATCTATGAGCATGATCATGTTATTTTAATATTAAAGATTAAAATTCAAAATAATTATTAATTGTATCCAATAAAGAATAATATATTATTACCTTGTTTAATTATTGTATAAATAAATTGAATTTATAAATTTCAATTTACAATAGTTCATAGCAGACATAACTATATAAGAAATTTTATCTTGTAAATATTTTGAAAATATTTATCTAAAAATCTTTAGTTTAATGTATAATATAATAAAAATAAAATCTGATAAATTATTCATTTATTAAAATCATACTTTAAATACAAATTCTCTTAATCTAAATGAAATGATTATAGAATTTTTACTAAAATTTATTACAAAATTAATTTTCTTGAATAATTAACATTTTTCTATCTTTACAATACTCTTATAATTATTTGTTTTTTTCTTGTGAAAAAATCTGACCCCAATTTCCGCTAAAGATTTCAAATTTCTTCAGTGAATTATGGTTACATAATTAGAGTTTTCAATTATTGTAAACAATTTCCCAAAACTGGGGAACAATTTTTCGGGCATTACTTCCAATAGACTCTCTAACGATGCGATTAATATTTGTGAATGGCTGTTATTATTCGACATGAATTTTGACAAGGGATGAATTTTAAGTTATCGATAATTTTAAATAATTCTCAAACCAATCCCTAAGAATTCACTGCATTTTAGTGACGAATAATTTTAAGTTAAAGTTCAACAATACTGTAAACAAATTTATGTTTTGGTTAAACAAAATGTATTTTCTTATAACTTATTTTCATTGAATATACGCTGAAAATGTCTTCAAATAAGTCGTTAGTATTGTTAGTATTTTTTAGAAATATATTCTTCAAATAAATTACAATTCATTTGATGAACAATTGATTGAAATATTTTAAATTGTGATTAAAATTACATTTAATTCACTAAAATAATAAAAGATAACTGATTTGAGAAACTTTGATTAAATATTAAATATTTTTCTAAAATTCCATTAATAACATGAAATAAAGTAATTAGCCGATATTTTTAAGTAACCAATAATTTTAAATAAACCTAGAAACCAATTTACTTAAAATTATCGGTTTTTCACTGTATTTTCAAGAATTAAGTTTTGTTTTAATTGTTGAGAACCCCTTTAAAGTCAGTACATATTACTCAAAGTTTAAACAATTAATTTATAATAAAATTAAAAATAATTAACTAATAAAACTGTTATTTACTATATTAAAGTTTGATTTAAAGTATAATTTATTAACCATGATATTTTTATATCTTCAATATGATCAAATATAATTGATAAATATGTTTTGTAAAATGATTGATAACCTTGTTAAATATTGTAAATTATATGAAAATCAAATATAAAATCAATCATTTATTAATATTTTGTAAAACAATTTGAATACAAATTCTGTTAAATTATAATAAATGAAATGTTTATAATCTTTGGTCAAATTAAACAAATATTTAGAGAATTATTGTTTATTAAAATAATAACAAATGAATTATACGCTTCACTACAACGAATAGACATCACTTTTCAACATTTCTTTTTAAAACTTTTTAACCTCAATATAGTGTAAAAATTTTCCAGATCTAAAACCTTTATTATTTTGAGTAATTTTTGTTATACTCTTATAAGTATCACTTCTTTATTGAGTTGTAGTCTTATCCCAAATTTCGCCAAACATTGGAAACTCATTTTGTGTTTGAGAACTACAAAAGAAGTCTTTAAGTTTAACCCAATCCCTACCAATTAATTCAATCAAATAATTGTCAGACAATGTATTGATTCGTTTCCATTCATCGCAACTCTTTCGCATAATTGGATCCAAATTTGTTTTAACAAATCGTTTGAGAACTTCCTTCAGTTTCTCTAATTTATAAGTCGACGACAATTCATACATTTCGAGGATATTATTGATGTCAACCAATGATATCAAATACTTTTCAATGCCATCAATGAGTAAAACCATTTGGTATTTATCCCCACATTTCAGGACTTCAAATGCCTTCGAGTAATCATTGACTTCGAGATCCAACTCATGTGTGTGTAAGAAGTGAACCATTGTTTTAATGGCGTCAGCGCTCAGGTCTTCAACTATTATCTCATTATCTTTCGATTCCTTATAATCTCCTGAAAACATGGCTTCAAAGACATCACTTCTTAACGATAATAAGGCTTTGAATGAAGGGATTCGTTGTTCGTCGACAACAAACACGACATCACATTTTGATTCATCCATTAGAGCTCTTTTTGCAGGATATGAGTGATCCAACTCTTCATTAAGAGGTCTTTTTGTCGAAAATATTTGATTGTTTTGTTCCTAAATATAATAATTAATTATAAAATTACATTTAATTTGATTACCATTTGTTTTCCTAAACCATAATTAAATATAAATTGATTTTGAATTTGTAGTTATTGTTTAAATGATAACTATTTTTTGATTAATTTTATTTTTAAAAATTTAAATGACTTTCAATCAAAACAAATGAAATGTGAGTCAAAACAACAAAAATGTTATCATTTGTTGTAATTCAAGAATTAAGTTATGTTTTATTTGTTGAGAACCCATTTAAAGTCAGTAATTATTGTTTCAAAGTTTAATAAATTCATTTGTAATTAAATTAAAAACAATAAACTATTAAAAGTCTTATTTACTTATTTTATCCATTATATTTTTACATGTTTAATCTAGTTAAGTATTAATTATTATTACCATGATAAAATATCTCAATTTATATGTAGATTAAATAAAAAAAACAAAAACTCATTATAGAAATTTTTAAAAAACAATTTAATTGAAATTAAAGATTAATTGATTATTAGTATCTTTACTCATATAAAAGTGACCTAGATTATATAACATTAGTATTGTTATTTCTCAAATTAGAAAAATTAAATGTATAAATAATCTTGATATTTTTATATATTTAATTATATTACGTGTGATTGATAATGAGTCATTATTAATGACCTAGTTAAAATATTGTAATAAAAATCAAATATAAATTCAATCATTTATATATTTATTGTAAAACACTTTAAATTAAATTATTTTAATATTTTTTTTATATTTGTTTAAAGATTTATAGAAATTTAATTCAAACAAATATTTAATTATTCTTTTATTGAAATAATGGTTTAAATACAAATTCTGTTTATTTAAATGAAATTATAATTATTCTTGGTTTTATTAAATTAACACTTTTTTGGATATTTTATATATCATTGAAACTTTTTAAAAAACTTGTTGTCCTTTGTTTATACCATTTTGTTCCTCTAATTGGTATTAAATGAGGAGCATTAGCTTCACCGAAAAATTGATTTTTTACCCAATCCTTACCAATTAATTCAAACAAATAATTGTCAGACAATGTATTGATTTGTTTCCAAAAATCGCAACTCTTTCGCATTATTTGGTTTAAATTATTATCAATGAATTGTTTGAGAACTTTAAACAATTTATTCAATTCATAAGTCGACGACAACTCAAACGTCTCTTTAATATTATTGATGTCAACCAATGATATCAAATAGTCTTCAATGCGTTCAATGAGTAAAAACATTTGGTATTTGTCTCCACATTTCATGACTTCTGATGTTTTCAAATAATCCCATTCTTTGAGGTCCAACTCATTTGTGTGAAGGAAACGAATCATTGTTTTAATAGAGTCAGCGCTCAGGTCTTCGATTATTATCTCATCATCTTTTGATTCCTTATAATCTCCTGAAAACATGGCCTCAAACACATCACTATTTAGAGATAATAATGATTTGATAGAATAAATCCTTTCTTTGCCGACAACAAACACGACATCACATTTTGTCTGATCCATAAAAGCCCTCTTCTTAGGGTATAACCGATCGTTTTGAGCCTTAATTCAATAATTAATAAAAATAAATACAAACTTTGATTACCATTTGTTGTCATAAACCAGTATTAAATGTATGTTAAATTTGATTTTGTTTTGAATGTTTAAATGATATCTAAAATGTGAGCAAAATATAACCGACTCAATTAAAGCAAATGATATATAAGTTAAGCAACAAAAATGTTATCATATTTTGTAATTCAAGAGTAAAGTTATGTTTAGTTATTTGAGAACTCCTTTAAAGGAATGATTTATTGTTTTAAAAGTTTAAATAAAATCATTTGTAAAATTATTAACTTAAAACAAAATTTATAAAAACTGTTATTTACTATTATTTATATCGTTTAGGAGTAGGATTTATAATTAGTTATTTAACTTTTTAATTTTACAGGGTTAAATTTTTTAAATATAATTCAATATTATAATGGTAAAATATTGTAAATTATATATAAATAAAATCAATCTATAATTTATTTATACAAAAGTTTAATGGGTCTTTTTTCAGGAAAACTTTACATGTTTTTATTCTAATTATAATAATTAATCTTATATATAAGGATTATAACGGTGTATTTACTGTATATTTGAATATAAAATAATTAATTTTTAGATCAAATATTTAATTAATTATTCTTTTATTGAAAACATATTTTTAATACAAATTCTGTTGAATTGAGTAAAACGATTATTAGATATAAATTTAAAGGAAATAATAATTAATTTCAATAATTAAACATTTTGTTCGAATGTCGATACAATTTTATATTTATTACTTCTTTGGGAATTAGAATACTTACTCCAATTCGTACCAAATATTTCAAACTTATCCTGGCAGTTAGAAGTGCAAAAGAGATCTTTAAGTTTAAACCAATCTTTTATTAACAAACTTAAGAGATAATTATCAGTCAACTCATTGATTTGTTGATATTCTTCTGGAGTTTTGCTTTTAATTTGTTTTCCACCAAATTAATTTTATAAACTTTTTAGTAAATATTCTATAATAATTTCATTTAAATTAACAGAATTTGTAATAAAAGTATGTTTTTACTAGAATAATTTATTAAATTTTTATATAATTATATTATTTATTAAACACATTAAACTAAAGTTATATACATAATTATTTTCAAAATATTAACAAGATAAGATTTCTGATAAAGTTAGGTCTGCTATGGCCTATTGCAATTTAATATTAATATTTCAATTTATTTATACAATAATCAAGGTAGTAATAAATTATTCTATATTAAAACCAATTTATAATTATTTTGAATTTTAATCTTTAATATTAAAATACCATGGTCATACACATAAATGATTTAGACTTTAAGCAACATTGAAATGAATGCTTCTTTTACATTTTATTATAGAGATTGAAATTGGAAACTTACCATAATATTTAAATCTATAGCTTAGTATAACAGTTATTCAAATTTCAATTGAGATTATAATTATTGAATAGAAATTCAAAACAACAGAAATATTTTTTATTCTATTTCGGTGTTAATTATGAAAGTTTACATAATAAAAGTGATGCCTACAATACAATTACTTCTAGGAATTATTCAAATGTCTAGAATATTATATATAAACAGGTTTATTTTTTTTAATATTAACCAGAATATTTATAAATCAAATTGAATTATTTCCCAAGGACAATAATTTTACTTCTGTTTTCATTTAAATTATGTTTTAGATTTCACGCATTATCAAGGTTATTTACTTATAAACAGTGATAAGTTATCACTTCTAAGAGATTATGGACTTGTTTTGCTAAAAGAGTCAAAAATAAGATTTTAATTTTTCAGGAAATAAATTGCATTTTAAAGTTTAGCATATCTTAGCACTTATTTAATTCATTATTATTTTTTTATTTAAAAAATAAACAAAAAAAATGAAGCGCTTAAAAGAAAAATAATTTAATTAAACAAAACAAATTAATTCACTCAATTATTAATAATAATTTAAGTTTACTTTCAAATGATAAGCATTAAAATGAAGATATGATTGGAATTTTATTTATAACTTAACTTTAAATTAATATAGACTCAAGCCTTATCTTAACTTTCCGGTATATTGAAAGCTCACTAATTTTTGACTCTCTAAGCACTGAAAGTCCATAATTTGTTATCAATGCTTATAAAGTAAAAGTTTTTCTCGAATATTTATATAACAAAATTTCTTTTTAAACCATAAGTTAAACGAAATAAAATTATTCGCATTTTATTTAAGGTTTTTTAATTAAGTTTGGCTAAGCAAATGGTAAACAAATTTTTTATATCTAAAATAAACTTAAAAATTAATGTTTTTAATTGTAGACTCAAATCGAACGCTCATTTCCTTCAAAGAGGGCTTTATCTGATAAAAACAAATGTGATTTTGTTTTTATTGTGGAAGAAGAAAGGATTCCATCATTAAAGGCATTGTTATCATTAAAAAGTGATGTGTTTGAGGCAATGTTTTCAGGAGAGTATAAGGAATCAAAAGATAATGAGATAACAGTTGAAGACCTGAGCGCTGACGCCATTAAAACAATGGTTTACTTCTTACACACAAATGAGTTGAAGGTTGATATTGAAGAAGATTCTTCCGATTCTTCCGATGAAGAGGACGATTTCTCAATAATATCAGAAGTTTTAAAATGTGGTGATAAATATCAAGTATATTCTTTTATAGATCGCATTGAGGACTATATGATATCAGTGATAAATATGAAACATGTCCTCGAGTTTTATGAATTGTCTTCGACTTATAAATTACAAAAATTAAAGGAAGCGCTCAAACGTTTTGTTAAAAAAAATTGGAATAAAATTATGGAAAAGCGTTGCAATGAATGGAAACGAATCAATACTTTGTCTGATAATTACTTGTTTGAATTGGTTGCCAAAGATTGGGATAAAGCTCGGCATAACGGTGAGGCATGGATTTCCTCAGAGACTTAATGTGTATCTGTATCTCCTCTAATATTTATTTGAATGAAATTCAATTTTAACCCCAACTATAGTTTATTTGATATATTATGAAAATGACTTTAATTAAACTAAGAATAATAATAATAATAATTTCATTTAAATTAACAGAATTTGTGTTTAAAAGTATATTTAAAGATTTGTTTGAATTAAATTTCTATGTCTTTAAACAAACATAAATAAAATATATTAAAATTATAGAATTAAAAATGTTTTACAATAAATGAATGATTGAATTTAATTTATATTTGATTTTCATATAATTTACAATATTTTAACAAGAGCATTATCAATTATATTTAACTGGATTAAAGATAAAACAATATCATGGTTAATAATATTTTAAAATTTTTACTAATAGAGTGAAATAATTGTAAATAACAGTTTTAATAGTTTTATATTTTAATTTAATTTCAAATGAATTTTTTAAACTATGAGAAATAATTGTACAAATGTTTAATAATCTAGGTCATTTTAACATGATAAAGATACTTATAATTAATTAATCTATAATTTTAATAAAACTGGTTTTAAAATTACTTATAATCAGACATGGCCAATATTTCAAAATACTCCCCCCCTGGAGCCGAAAATTTGGAAAAAATACCTAAATTATCTAAAAAGTATTTAGAGTTTTATTATTAATGGAAAATTTCCACAAAAATTATTGAAAACTATAGGAAATTATATTAAAAACTGTTTATTGTTCTTATAAGATGTGAATATGTTCAAGGTCAAATGTGCCAAATCTAACAAGATAAGTTAAAATATAGGTTATAACCTATAAGCTACTAGATAAATTATTTTGTAAGGTAATAACTTTATTAAATAAATAAACATGCTATTCTAGTGCAAATATGTATAATCATGTTAAGATTTACATTAAGTTGACTGAGAAAATTAAAATTGACAAGTTTCCGAACTTAAGTGAGCTTGCTTATATTTTAAACTAGACTTTTGTAAATCAAATTATGAAACTAAAAATTATTTAAGTGATTGAAAAAAAATATTTAATCAAAAAAAAATAAATAAAGAAAAATAAAAATAAAAGATAAAAAATTTAATTAAATTTTAATTGAATCAAATTTTTAATTTTAAATTTTTCAAAGTTAAGCCAGATAATTTCCACTTAATACAAGATTATTTAACCCAATGTGTTAAGCATAGATGGCAAAAGGAGCCGACCTCAGGGGGGGTATCAGTGGGGGATATTTTGGCTGGGTTCAGGGGGGTGGTAATAGGGGGAGTATTATTTTAAGGAACCAAAATTGCCTAAAAACACATATAACATCAATTTTTAGCCTTTTTCTTTAGTATATGAATATTTTTTTTCTTATTTTAACGTATTTTATCAAATTTAGTGCTAAAAACTAAGAATTTTCGACAAAAAAGGCAATTTTGTAAAATTTTCAAAAATTTTGAACATCAGATTAGATTAAAACCTCGTTTTTTAAGTTTTTATGCATTTTTACTAAGTTTTACGTTATTTTTCTTAAAGATTACAGTATTTTCCTAAATTTTCTCTAATTTATTTCAATTTTTCCCTTTTTCTTGAGGAGGGTACCTGATTTTTCGGTTCAGGGGGGGTGTTTTCAGGATTTATCGTCTCAGGGGGTATTTTGAAATACCCCCCTTTAGCCATCTATGGTGTTAAGATATTTAACGGAATTCTCGACAACGCTCTCAATGATTGAGAAGAATCTCTCAAAATTCTATAGTTTTGCCTCATCGATACCGACCGCTTCTATGGTTTTAAGATTAGTTGACAATCCTAATTTTTTCTCTTTTGTGCCTAATTTTGCGAATTTTTCCCTCTTTTTTCCTCTCTATCAAGAGGGAAAAAT
>JAQFZM010004010.1:0-10177 GCA_034695785.1 Galumna obvia
GGAGCCCAAATAATAGGTTCTATGAAAATATATATTAAAACTAACTTTAAAAATTTCCATGGCTTCATTTTTAAGACTTTATATGATTCTGAAATAAACCGCAATTTATATATAGCCTTAAAAAGAAAAATCCCTTTTGGCTATTATTCTATTTAATGTATTACTAGATTACAATATTTAGGGGTTCTCTCTGAGCATGTTTTTATTTAAGTATAAAAAAATTATGATTGGTTAAATACTGTTTTGTATATATAATAAATTTCAGAAAGTTTTTCATTTCATTATTCATTTGCAAATAGAAAGACCAGGTATCTAGGATTTAAAATTGTTCCTATTACATTATATGAAAGAAATTTTTTAAATAGATAAAATTATTTAATAAATTATTACAGGTTTATTAGCTCTAAAAATTATAGCCTATTTTCTTGATAAATTTTTTGTCTGGGATAAATTAAATTGGTATGGTGATCCTGCTAATATCACAAAAGCATATGCAAAAGTTTGACTAAAATTGAGAAAATTCCCTTTAATATTTTAGAAAATTAAAAATATTTATTCGATAATAAAAAAAATTAAACAAATATAAAACTCTTATGAGATATTAATTTTTTTTAAAAATAAATTAGCTAATATTCGTTTAATTAGCTAGATTATTCGATAATATTATCTGATAGAGAAAGAGAGAGTAAGAGATAATTAAACAATTTATTTGAGTTATTTTGGAATGAGCTGAGCTTTAAAATTTTAATCAATGGTATTAAAAATGATTTGGGTCTTTTCTGATTTGGTTTCTTCATAAGTGGTAACTCTTTTATAATTCATAAAAAAAAGTATAAAAATCTAAAATACAAGGAATCTAAATTAATTTATTTAATAAATATTTCTTAATATTATTTTTTATTTAATAATTAAAAAACATACCAAGCACATCACTCTTGTCCCAGCCTTTAGGATAATATGAGCTGAGTAAATCAATAGATTCTTGAAAAATAGATAAGAAAATCATTGATCGTGATCACATAAACGCCATATTATTTATCGAATTTTCAAAATATTTATAAAATAAATATAAAGAATATTATTTTTAATATTACAAATTGTTAAAATTCTGAGTATTGTGTTATTAATTAAAATTCATAAATTACAGTGTTTACTCTAGATAAATTTAAATAATAATTTTTATTATTAAAAGTAATTATATTGAAAATCCTTCTTTAGGATTAACTAATTAGAAAAGAAATAAATTTGTTTTGATAATTGATCCTTAATTTGAAATAATTTAATTAATGTATTTTTGTTAATTTAATAAAAATATTTATTCTTTGAGAAAATATTTAAAGACAATCATAAATATTTTAGTTATAAAAAGTATTTTTATTTTTTTAAGTAAGTTTTTTTTATTAAATCATTTTAATATTACAGTCTTTCATTAAAAAAGCAAATTATTAATAAAAGTTTTACAATTGTTAGAGAATTTTTAAAAGTTAAATTAATTACAATTATTTATATAATAGGGAGAGAGAGAGGGAGAACTTTTGCACAACTTAAGCCTCGGGAACTGAATTTAAAATTTCAATTAATGGTACCGCAAATGATTTTGATCTCCTCTGGCTTGATTTTTTCTTTGGTGGTGATCCTGGTAATAATTTGTATTAAATAATTAATAATTATTACTTATAAAAAAAATTAAAATAAAAAATGTTCTAAACTATATATAATATACTTACTATTATTCCAAAATATAACTAATTATCTATATTTTAATTGATAATTTAAAAAAAACTTACCAAGCTTATCACATTTGTCCGAACCTTCATTATAATCTGAGCAGAGTAAATCAAGAGCCTCTGACACAATCGATCTTACAAAATCACTTAATCTGTTCACATATTCAATATTACATTTATCGAATCTCTTTAATCTTTTTTCCATACAAGGAAATAATTTATAAAATTCACTAGATAAAATATAATCAAGATAAATAAAAATAAAAATTATCAAGCTCTTACCAACAAACATGGGGAATCCTTTTTTTCTCATCTTGTACATTTACAATACCAATAAATTTATCTATCACATCTTGATTGCATTTATTGATCTAGAATAAGTTTTATAATTATATATACTAGGTAATTATTAGGTTGGTAATTACTTCATTGGTTCCTTGATTTGCACATGGCGTTGCCTCAAGTAGCAAGGTTAATCTTTTAGAGTCTTTTGTACACAACTGTTTGATTGCATTTTTGATGGCATATATTAGGAAAGACGCGATTTGTTTAGACATTCCTTTCAAACACCGATTCTTATAAGATTCCACTTCTTTTACTAATGAATCAGTATCACTAGTACAAATCATATTAATTATTAAATTCTAAATAATCTATATAAAATGAGTTATATTGTTTTGAAAAATAAGGTAATTTTTATTGTTTGGAACAAGGTTCACAAACAAAATTAAACTTTTAGTATAAGAAATATAATAAAATATTAATTTACAGTATTTTTATACATTAATTTTATATTTTAATGTAAATATTTAATTTTATTTCAATAATTGTAATAACCTTTTATCCACATTTAATTCACTTTCATTAAATAGTTTTGGAAGGAAAACAATATTTATCCTTTAGATAATTATTTACCTGCAATATTTTAATTGTTCTTTGCCTTTGGACTCAGGGAAACGACGTCCAGAATTACCGATAGTTAATATTTTGGCTATATTTGAGTCATAATTTCTTAAACCATTTGCAGTGCATTCCTGTGCCAAAACCGGAGTCCAAATAATAGGATCAATGAAAATATAAATTAAAACAAATTTTAAAACTTTCCAAGACTTCATTTTTGAGACTTTATATGATTCAGAAATAAATCGCAATTAAAATATAGCCTTTAAATAGAAAATATTTTTTGCTAATGTACTATTTAAAATATTCTTAGATAGCAAAAATTAGGGGTTCTCCCTGAACATATTTTTATATAAGAATCAAAAGCTCTGATTGGTTAATAATACCTCTTACGTATATATAATTTATTCATAAAAATATTTTTCAATTTAATATTCATTTATAAATAGTGTGATCAGGAATCTTTTACCAAGCAGATTATTGATTTGAATTGATTAAAATATTCTCACGTACTTATATTAACGAATTAACAAAATAGATGTACTAATTTATAATCACTAAATTTTTACTATAAATTTATTTTGGAAATAATTATAAAATTCTTTTATCAGATTTATTAAAATAAATTTTAATCAATATTTGTTGAAAAAATTACAGTTTAAACCCTTGATAATTTTTTTGTCTGGGATAAATTTCAAATACTTTTGCTTATGTTATATTTAGTTAATAACACACTCTTTATTCTAATGATGTTAAGGAATATTTTTATTTTGCTTGCTCATATCATAATAGAATATAGATAAACTTAACTAAAAATTGGCAAAATTCCCTTTTATATTTTTAGAAAATTCAAAATATTTAATCAATTATAAAAAATATTTTAACAAATATAATACTATTATAAAATTTTTATTTATAAAAATGATATTAGTTAATATTTATTTAATTAGCTAGATTATTCGATAATATTATCTGATAGAGAAAGAAAGAGGAAGAGATAATTTAACAAATTATTTGAGTTAATCTTGAAATGAGCTTAAAATTTCAATCAATGGCATCAAAAATGGTTAGGGTCTTCTCTGGTTTGGTTTCTACTTAGGTTTTAACCCTGGCAAGATTAAATTATTATAATATTATTAAGAATTAAAATTCATAAAAATAAAAATAAATATAAAAATAAAAAATAAAAGAACTTTAAAATAATTTCCTTTTAAATATTCCTTTATAACAATAATTTTTACTTAATATTTAAAATACTTTCCAAGCTTATCACTATTGTCTCAGCCTTCAGGTAAATCTGAGCAGAGTAAATCAATAGATTCTTGTAAAATAGACTTAAAAAACATTGCTCGTGGTCATATAATCTGCATTGCATTTATTGAATGACTTTAGCCTATTTTAAAACGCGTAAATAAACTAAAATATACCCAAGATAAAATATACTAAGTGTAAATTAAAATAAATCTTTTAAAATATTTACCAGCAAACATAAGTAATCTTTTTTTCACATCTTTTTCATTTAGAATACAAAATAAATGATTCAACTATATTCTGATGGCATTTATTAAACGGAAACAAAATTGTTTATAATAACAGTGAGACACATTTGTCTGCTAGATGAAATACATATAATATTAGATATACAAAAATAAATGTCACAAGAACCAAATGTAAATAACACTTTTATATCACACATGAAACTCACTGAAAATGTGCTCTCACAAATGTTTAAATATTAGTTGCATTCACAATTCCTTTATAACATGAAAATGAAAAACACTATTTGTTAATATTAGTTTTTAAATAGATTTGTTCCTTGATAAAATTAATGGGTTCTCCATGAGCATATTATTAGTTATTAAGTTTTATTGTTTAACTTGTTTTTTAATATTTTCTCTAAACAAAAATTGTGTTTCAGTTTAATGCTTTTTATTACTGCTTTTATTTTAAAATATTTCAATGCACACCACATTTAACCTAGGAATTTTGCCAAGTTTTGAAAATAATCTAAAGTTATTTGTTTATTATTTTATAGTAAAAGGTTTTGTTTTTATTATTTTAAATGATTAGTAAATTATAGCAAATAATTGATAAAAAAAATTAGTTATCCTTACATTTTAGTATTTTATTGCTTTAATTAATTTTCTAGATATTATCTTGCTATTTATATACAAGGTTGTCTCTTAGGGAAATTTTTAAATAATTCACTGATAATTTTATTTAATAAAACATTCAAATTATAAAAAATTTAATTTATATTTTGTTTTTTTTCATGACTATTAAATAGATTACATTTCTTTTCAAAACTCTTTAAAAAAATATTAACTTTTATATGATTTATTATAAATGTATTGCTCAGAGTTAAAGCCTCCATGAAACATTAAGTGCTGTATAAATTATTACATTTTTCAGTGCAAAAAGTTTTATATAAAAATGATTTAAATTATAATTAAGTTGCTTAATCTATAACAATTAATAAAATAGATGATTTACTATGAAACAGAAGTTAGAGCATATAACTCTGATATATACAATGGATGTTTGATCTAATAAAGTAATCTGTTAGCCAAAAATAGGGTATAACATTGGTCAGTTAATTAGGAAGGTTATTATTTTGCATTGCTTATTATAGTTTTGCTTCTTTAGATTTAGTTAATAATAAAGGCTAAAAATAAGATAGGTACTAATTAAATAGATCATCCACTGTAAATGTTTTTACAATTAAAAACAATTAACTCTTAAGAATATTTGTTTCAAATAAAGTCTGAATTTAACGAATTCTTTTTGCTATAATTGGTGGGCTGATCAAGGCCAAACTGGTAATGAAACTCTCTCTTACTCTCTCTCTCTCTCTCTCTCTCTCCATCCCTCTCGCTCTTGTTCTCTCTCTCTCTCTCTCTCTCTCTCTCTCTCTCTCTCTCACACACACACACACACAAAAACAACTAATCCATCCCTCAATCAATCATTTAATTAATTTCACTCATAATATAATTAATCTTGATCATAATATAAGACAGGTTAATATGAATGAAAAGAATTAATTAATTATTCGATATTAAAGATATTTTTTTAAAATGACAACTATTAATTATTCAAGGAAGTAATTGATGAAAAAATATCCTAAACTGTATCAAAAAAATTTTTGTTATTGAAAATAGCCTAGCCAAATTATGCAACAAAAAATGACTTTCATTTGACCATTTTATTACTTTAATAAAATATATACTTATATATAAAGAATAGTACTAGCTTTCAAGGTCATTTTAAAATTATACCTATCATTATTATGTAAAAACACTTATGTCATCCATCAAATATCTAAATGATATAAATATCTATTAAAAAGAAAACAAAATATTCCTTCATATTATATAGTACATGTATATTCTGTTTTTTCCATTAGTTTCAAATCGTATATTAATTAAATAGGTTTGACTGTAATTTAATACTTCTATAAATAATACTACGAAAAAGTTTTCTTTATCATTTATTAAATGAACAAGATGATGTATATATTCAAAATTGTAGTGATTTTTCTAGCAATTTTTGCTAGATACTCAACAGGCCAAAAACAATGCAATCAAAAAGGAATGCTTGAGTTCGACGCAAAATTTGCCAGATTAGTAACAGTTGCAAATTCTGGTAGACAATTACCCACGAAAAAAGGGGAGCCACTAAAAAAGTGGTGCTCGTAAGTTAATTCTATATTAATTTATAAATAAATCTATTTGACCATGTAAATTTTCAATTAATAGGGAATCGGATGCAATTATAAATGAGCTAGAGAGTTACAAAGGCAAATGTTTCAAAGATCTATCAAAACAAGTTTTCGGGGTTTTGATATACGCGGTTAAGAACGCTCTCCGACAGTACTGTCGCAAAGACTCTAAGAAAACAACAGAATTGATAGAAGCGGCACCCTGTATTACTAAAAATGACCCTATTGTGTCTAAATGCTATACAAATGTAATAGATGGTTTCCTGGGTGCTCAAAATGCTGCTCACACTAAGAAGATTCCACATCTTTGTTGGTAAGCTATAAATATTTTTAGAGACAACAATTTAATATGTTGTTCAATAATTTGAGGCACACCCTATATATGATTAATATTAAATACTAAACTAATATAAACATACAATATTTGACAAAAGTGTCCGGAATAGTTTTTTCTTTATAAAATCTCAACGAATAAGCATAAAAAATTTCCTTGAAATCCCAACTATGGAATTATTGCAGCAATATAAATATATTTGAAAAAAAATTTCTATTATTTTACCAAGTTTGAAATTGATACCTCAATTAAATCAAAAATTATCGGCATTAATGAAATTTCCTATATATGGGATTATCATCTATTATATACATTAATAATGAAATGGTAAAATAATACAGTATTACTATATTACTATTATTCTATTTTACATCAACTTATGAAGTTTTTAAAAAATGACCAAGTAAAATTTGAACTAGATCAATTCGAATTTTCAAAATTTTGAACTTTGCAATGTCATATTATCTAAAATAATAAAAATATTGAAAAACAAAAATACTCCGGACCCTTTTGTCAAATATTGTAGAATAATATATATTGGATTAATTAAAATTAATATATTGTACTTGTTTATGTTTCAGTGAATACGCAAATATGTTCCAATGTTTTGAAGATAAATTGACCAAAGCACCTAGTTGTAATGCTAAACATGTTGATTCTTTAAGTGATTTGATTAGAAGTATTGTTGGAAATGTTGTCGATTTAATTTGTGGTGATTATGTCGAAGGATCAGATAAATGTCAAAGCCTTGGTAATTATTTTTGATTTAACAGATTGGAATTAATTTTTTATAATAATAGGTCCAACTCCAAAAAAGAAAAAATCACAGAAAAGAACAAGGTCATTTGCAATACCATTACTAGCATTGTTGTCTTCCTTTCCTGCTGTTTAAGCATGGTGAAAGTTATTTGTAATCACATAATATTAATTAATAACCTATTATGATATAAAATACATGTATATTAATAATTATATATTAATAAACTATGATAACATACTATGTATATGAACAAGGAAATCATACATTAACTAAATACTTTGTTATTAATAAAATTTAAACACTGATTAGTTATGAACCTCTCTCTCTCACACACACAAATCATTTATTTATTTTAATATTAAATGATCTTGTTCTATTAAGAAATCTCAAAATATTAATAAAAGAATGGTACAATATTTGCTGTGAATTGATTAATATAATGTAATAATTAACTATTTAATATACTATTAATTTGCTTGAAACACATTTCGTGAAATTTCATCATTGAAGTACTGTAAAATAAAAATTAGTAAACTAGCATTTTTATAATAATAATAGTTTACTGATTATAAATTTAAGTTTATGTTAAGTTAATAGTTTTGTTTGAGATTATGCATAGGGTTGGGTTTATGTTACACTTAAACCTCCACTATGGAAACTGGTCGGGACAGAAGATTTAGTTGAAGTTATATAGGGGTTTCCATAATAGTGGGAAAGTATTGGTAGAATTTTTATAATGGAAATATAATTAAAAGTAATGGAAATTTTCATTATATTTATACAATTAATACTAATATTTTTCTATAATTTATTTAAAATAATTTATATTTTATGAAAATATTTTTATTTTTGATTAAATATTTTAATTTAGCTTCAATTTAGTCATTAAATTCTTAATTTTTACCATATTATTGGAAAAGTTGAAGTATTAGAGATGCAGTCAATGCTATTGTGTCTCAGATATAGTTTCCATATTGGAGGGTTTCCCTACTGGAGGGTTTCCATAATGGAGGTATTTTATAATGGGTTTTCTAAGGAAGTGAATCGGGTCCTGAAAATCAGCTTCCTTTATAGAGGTGTTTTCATAATAGAGGGGTAAAGTTATGGAGGTTTGAGGGTATATAAGTTTGAGTTTGAGGCTATTTTTAGAGTTGAGTTAGGATTTGAAGTAAATTTTGTATTAATCACTAATATTTTTGAAAAATTTTAAAAAAATTTTGGTATAATAATAGTCTAATTCGAGAAATTCTTGTAATTTAATTTAAAAACATTTTAAATACAAAATTAATATACAAGTTATAATGGTTAGCAAGCTTTAATAACTTGAGAACAATGTGGTGGCCATTAAACGTGCCATGGACGTATTGTGCCTTTACTTCTGACTCTCATTAGATCACAAATAAAAAATATTTGAGTACTGTTTATAGGGTTTATGAATGTATGACACAATGTTTGGCCACGATTTTGAATAGTTTTCAATACAGAAGTAATTTACTACAACTGGCAATTGTGATAATTGTCCCCTCTTTCTGAAGTAGAACTCAATTAAGTTACTATCACTAAAGGAGGGCCCCTCGTGATTAAATGAGACTAAACTGGTATGGATTTTATGGTTGTCACCCATTGGAAGATCAATGATTATAGGGATATCAAAAGATTTCAAGTGTCTTGTATGGCCCACTCCGGACAACATAAGAAGTTGTGGAGAATTGACCGGACCTAAGAATAAACAAACAGCTTTAATCAAATTTACAAAATTTCATATCTTTTCAAATAGTTTTCACATATTTTAATATAAAATTCACATTTTATATTCACATTAAATTCACATTTTATATTAAAATGTTTTATAATTTTCAGTAAAATTGAAATAATATCATGAAAGGTGTAATGGTCAATTTAAAACTATGCGACATGCATTATATAAAGCCTGTAATTAATAAAAGTATTAATTTGTTTGAAATACAGGCAGATATAATGACTTTTTTATTGGCGTAAACTTTAAACGGTGATACATTTCGTCAGAATTCCACTCCGACTGCAGCCAAACCATTGAACAATATTTTAGTCCTCAATGCTTTCCTCACAATATTTAAATTTTTAGGATAAGAATTGGGGTCAACTTATGCTGTGCCAGAACTCGAACCAAATCCATGTAAATCAATTAATGACTGAACATAACTCCCCTTTGCTTCGGTCCGTTTATATCCGTATCACTAAATCCCAGAGATTTTAAGGCCTTTTTCTTCACTAATAACCCCTTTTCCGGTTCACGAGGTGTTGTTATTTGCACTGGACCTTTTGTACCATGATAACCTGGGCTCATGCTTACAATCTTTGAGTCCCTATTATTTTCACATTTTTCAAAAAATGTGAAAAGACTTTCAAAGTTAAAACCAATGGCTCCATAAGTGGTGTTCCATTTGTCATAACTTCCAATTGGAATTTCAGGCCCTTTTTCAGGCCCTTTTTATCTCAATCATAAATACTATGACTTATAACCCCTTTTGTTTCCTCTATTAAACATCATAGGATTGCGAGCAGAAGAGTTTCCGATAAATTTTTTTTATTATACTCTTGCTTACGGCCCTGTGGAAATTGAAGGCCAACATTCTTTTGAGGTTCGCTATAATGGTTCCATTTAAATTCATTTCCTGGTGGATTATCTGCTGCAAACATGGCTGCAATATCTCCAAAAAATAGTGTTTTGTGGAGCACCCGCTTCTAAAAGAAGG
>JAQFZM010004011.1:0-10175 GCA_034695785.1 Galumna obvia
CTCTCTCTCTCTCTCTCTCTCTCTCTCTCTCTCTCTCTCTCTCTCTCTCTCTCTCTCTCTCTCTCTCCCGCACTCTCTCTCCCGCACTCTCTCTCCCGCTCTTATATACTCTATTATATTTTAGAGGTTTTTCTTGAATCGTGAAGAGGACCAGATTTTATACTTAAAATCATTTTTCTTTACTCTTAAATTCTTTGTAAAAACACTTTTTTCAAATGTTTTTAATATATTTCTCAATATATCGCTTCACAACTAATCCTTCATTTATTTTATTTGTTATTTTACTAAGAATTTAATGCATTTATTTTTATTTTTAAATTGTGTTTCATTTATTTAATTAATTAAAAGAAACTAATTTGAAATTCAGGTCAAACTTTCAATGTTTGAGACTTACATTTTGTATTCATTCTAAGCTCAGGTGTCCGACAGTGAAGTATCATTTAAGAAACCAATTATTTCGTCCATTTATTATTAAGAATCGGAATGAAAGTAAACAGAATAATATCGTTAATGAAAATAATAATAAAAGTTATTTTCTTTAAGGATTTAAACCTATTTATAAAAGTATGGACATTAAAGATTAAGATAGCATATAATTGATCTTGTACAAATCTTTTTTTTATGGTTTTAATATAATAAATAATAGAAAACAAGTTTATGCAGACTTATATGAAGCTTTATTAAAAAATAGCTTGATAATAAATATACAAGGATTTTAATTGACCTTTTGTACATTTTGTCATTAAAGTCTAAAAGATTACAAAAAATATAATTTATTAACATATTATACCAATTTTTAATTGATTTTCAATAAAATGTTCAATTCTTCAATTCTAACATATTTTTAAAGTTAATTTTACACTTTTTAAATGATATTATGATAATAATTTATAAATAATGTAAATAAAGTACCACATTATCTGCTCTATCAAGATAATAAAACAACATGGTAAATCTAAAAATAATCTTGATTAATTTGGATACTGTTGACTAAAATTTGTTTAAAAATTTTACCCCAAAAACAAATTTTAATATAAATTCATTGATTTTATTATTATTTTATTGAATTAATTAAAAAATGATATTTATTTAATGTTTTTGTATTTCTAGAAATATTTAGATAATTTCTAGTTAAAGATATCTTTCTTGAAAAATATCCTCTTGTGATGAGTCTAACCATAAGTCGTTTAATGTTTGGCCAATTTTATTGATTTATATTCAATATTAATCAAAAGCTGTGACTCATTATTCGGTTTTCATGAGTTTGTGCTTCGGCTCAAAACCAGTGAACGCGTTATTTATTATCTATAAATTATGAAACATTTTTAAATCAAGAGATAAATGTCTGAGACATAAATCTGAAGAAATTTATCGATGAAAAAAACTTGAGCTCAAAAACAGTAGAATTTCAGTGATTCAGAGCTGAAAATTATAATACATTTTATCGGATTAACAATTAATCATTTTATACTTTTAGAAAATTATTCCGATCATTGATTTTTCTAATAAATAAAAGCACTGGTTTTCCACTCTTTTCAGTGATAATTCTTTTAGAATTAAGAGTTTTGATCCGAAAATTAAACTTTGGTTTAAAAGTTTTAAAAAGAGATAAAAATAGCGATTATTTTATATTTATTAAAAAAGAAGACATAAATAACAGATTTGAAGTGAGAAATGAATAAAAATAATAAAAACTCATTCAATGAAAAATGTGTTTCAATGAAAGGGTTGCCATTAGTTTATAGAATTGAGCAGAAAATAAGGGACAGATTCGTTGTTATGGTTATTCTCTTATGGTTTGCCAAAAGCTTAAATCCTTTATGCAATAAGAATATAAGCCATTCCATGATATGACGGCTCTTATAATTAAATAAAAGCATAAACTCAAAGCCAAAATAGGAGGACATATAGACTGGAATACATGCATATTAGGGGTTTACATGAAATGCTTTGGTTCACGTTATGGATGTGATTATGATTTTTGTCTAATAAATCACAAAATGCCAAATTAAACCGATTTAAACGCATTGCTGCCACTGTTTGTGATGTGCACTGAGAACAGCGCTTATTATAACTTTATATTATAATTCATAAGATTCTCATTAGCATAAAGAATATCCTCGCCATTAATTAACGCTAACTCATCAAAACAAAAAAAGAGGAGGACTTGTGGACCAATCGTTTGGATAAGAAATTAACACTAATTTTGTTCCTCTAATTGTGAATAAGTATTACATAACATAACTAATACTATCAAAAGAATTGTTCGCTTCAGTCGAGTGTCTGCTTCACTAAATTCGTTCTTCAAATGCCTACAAATATAATGGAGTGAATGCACAGACCTTTTCTCTCTTCAATAGTTTTAATGAGAAGGCAATTCCATACTCTCCTACTTCTGAGCTAACAATACGTTTCACTGCTTCTCCTTCTTTGAGCTGAAGAAATGCATTGGACTCTCGTTTCAACACTTGAGCCAAACATCTCTTATGGTAGCCTATGATTGTCACGAATCGGTGCAACTCTTTCATCTCATTAAACAATATCCCCGTTATATTTAAAATATATATATATACTCAAACCATACAAATGACTAACAATTCTATAAAAAACTATCGATATTTTGTTTGCCCACAAAAACCGATTATTTAACTCATTTTTTAGATTATTTTGAAAATATTTATATTAAAAGATTCAAATATCTAAGAATTGCAACAGTTTTTATTATTTGTGTTAAAATTTAATGATTTTAAAATGTCTTTGATTTAACAAAAGGTTTTAATTTATTAAAATATATATTTCTTTTTTAAAAATATATGAAAAAATTTAAGCGATTATGAATTCTAGAGATTAAAAGATATAAAAATATTATAATATATACTAACTTTAAATTAGAAACTAATTGGGATATAATATTGCGAAATGTGTTCAAACATTCGACTCATTGTTTATATAAAGGATTATAAGTAATACGACTTTAAAAATAAAGAAATAAATTTACTTTGAATTCATAAAATTTAAAAATTCAAATAATTTTTCTAAAAATGAATTTTTGAAAATTTTATATTTGACAGACAATAATGAACTTGGATAATTTGTTCAATGTAATTATGTCTAGATTTCAATTAATTATTTTTCAATTAATATTAATAATTTATTCGGTGTTTCATTAGACCATTAATTATTAATATTTAGTTGACTATTGATTATTGAATATTATGTTGACTTTTGATTCAATTGACCAAAAAAAATTTTTAACTTCATTGAAATAATTAGCAAGAACATTAAAAATATTAAAAAGATAACTAAAAATGAGATTTTAAATAAAAATAATAATTTCATTTATTTTTGAGCCTTATTTGATAATCAATCGATAAAAGGAAAAACCCGGTGTTTTTCTTTGAACAACACGTAAGCCATAAGTGATTCCACACTTATTATGCATTTATATATCCATTCAATTACAAACACAGTTTGAATAAACGATATGTAAATAACTGTTACATATCTTTGCCATTAGTTTCGACGAACAATATTATATCAGAAGTTTATCACTAAATTAAAATCAACATTTTTTATCGATCAAACAATAAATGAACTGAAATTCATTTTCTTTAATTATTTTTTTTTTAATTCGAAGAAAGTTATAACTGATTAGTTTAAAAAAAATATTTTTAAAATTTGAACATGGATATGGAATCGCCAATATATCTATTTTAAAGATTGAAGCCAAAAATTTCTTCTAAATTGAAATAGATTAATATTGCCATATAAGAAGATGTATGTTTGATCAAAAACACTTTTGAGGATACCCTTTGACATTCACTGATTTGTAATTTGTTTTATATCGTATTTTAATTTTGAGAAAAGTTTTCAACTCTTTAATAATTAATATATTTTTAGAGTCGGAAAATATTGAACTTTTTTTCAATATATGATTGTTAAGAGAAGATGTCATTCATTTGTGTTTTTATATCAATTTTTGGGAAATGGACTCATAGAAAGACAGTCATATAATATAATAGATGTTTGTCTGTAGAGCACATCTTCATAGTCCTTGTGTGCAATCGTCGAGAAAATGTGCGAATTATCTAAAGAATTATGAAGACGTATCGGTCCCATAAGAAGGTGGAGATGAGAGACATGAACTCCGGAATGAGTCTTCAGTTCACCAGACATGTGAAAGTGTTGGGTCTGTCATTCAGACACAGTCGAGAGGAGTTCTTTTCCTCGACATTATATCGAGTCATAAGCATTAGGTCTTCAATTACACAAACGATGTATTGAAATATAAAAACTTTTGTTCAAACATTCCATTGAATCTCTTTTTTTTCAAAATCCATTCAAATATTCTTTAGATAACTCTTCATATTTTAGAAATAAAAGATTTGTTTGAATAAACTCAAGGTTTAAGAATTTGTTTGGTTGTTATCAATGGCTTAACTTATATTTAAGGTTAAATTTCAATGTTTTAAGTATTTCTATATTTGTATTAAATGTTGTGTCGCTCTGAAAGAAGCGATTCATCACATCTTTCAAAACAGTATTTCTTATTAATGTTTGTGTAGACGAGAAAAATGTTTTTATATTTTCTTTTCTTTTTTGGTGTTGAACTGAACCTACATTTCATTCACTTCAGGTCATATCATATATGAGTTAAGATTTGAGACAACTATACGGACAATGATATACACATAAAATGGTTTTACAATAAGCATCACTGAATTGGAATCCGTTAACTAAAAGCCAATAACTTTGATCTTCTAAAACCTGAAGATATCCAAACGATACCAAAGATTGTCGTTCTTTAAAAAAACAATGAAATTATAACAAAAGAGGATTTGATTCAAAAGTTTTCTATCTTAAAGTTGAAAGAATCAATGGTTTTGTTTTTATTTATTTTATTTGTTCTCAACTTTAGAGAATTGTTGTCTAAACCCAAAAGGTTTACAAAACGAGAAAAACATTTCTCAATAAAGAAATAGTAAAAAAAGGGTATTATTCTTATCGAACACTGATCTCAATCTCAGTGTTGTCTTATTTTTTGAGAAAAAAATGTTAGAATTGTTTGAATTAGAGTTAAACAATGAATAAGAAAATCACACATATTATAGAAATTCTCAATCGAAGAAACCGGTCTATGAAAATGTGTGAACTCAATACTCAGGAAGAGTTGGAAGAGTCTCACGTATTTCGACTGAAGAATTACAGATCTAAAAGAGTGGCGACTGAAGAGTGAATCGAATAATCATTTCAAGAGTTAATAGCGAACAGAAAGAAAGAGATCTGTGTGAGAGAGGGACGTGAGAGAGAGAGAGAGAGAGAGAGAGAGAGAGAGAGAGAGAGAGAGAGAGAGAGAGGCCAATGCAGAGCACATATATAGTGAGCATATACTTAGTGCTGAGAGATTTGTTTTTATATATATTTATATATATATATAGATGTCTTGAAAGCAATAGTAAAATAGGGAATCATTGATACCATTTTCGGAATTCCATTGAATGGGCAGAGAAGGAGTGCCTCTGAATTGTAGTCAACTATAGAAGAGTATTGCTTTTATAAAATCGATATGAGTTGTAAAGTTGTATGAGTCTTGTGTTGGGTTGACTCCAGTGTTGGTGGCAGTAGTGGCAGTAGTGTCAGATCCTGTGAAGGTCTTTGAAACAAATGGCAAAAATCCCTTTTCTTAAGACCCAATACGAGGTTTGGTGTGTGTGGAGTGTATGGAGAATGACATCAACAAAGAGGTGATATATTTTTAGCTCCGATTCACACTTTATTACTTTAATAGAGGAATAAGTACCGAATACCCGAACCAATCGAATATCTGCACAGAATTTAATCTCTACAGTCATTGTCTGCACTTTTTTCATATATATATGTCTTATATTTCGTGATTAACGTTATCATCGAATGAGTGATATTGAAGTCCATCCATTTGAGAGCATCTGCTAAAGAGAAAGTCCTTTTGAACATTTGACTGGAAGTCACTCCTTATCAATTGTAAAGGACTGGTAAATACATATACTGATGGTATTTTAGGCCCGTCTTCTCTACTTTTTCTAACTTATATAAGAGTTATTACTTCGCACTAAAAAAGTGAGACTCAAAGACTCAAAGAAATAAAATACAAAAAATCGAAACCAAAAATCAGAGCCAAAATTCTTTAGCGATAAAAAGTTTTTGCATAAAAAATTGGCTCATTTTTTCTAAACGACGTTCTGATGGAGAATAATAACGACTGAAAGCATGTTATTTACCGCCATTTGCCTAATGATTAACATTTTGCCGCTTCATATTAAGGCTCATAGTTTGGCCTCAATGGTAGTGCTCTATATTTTTAAAATATATCTTCATTTTTATAGTTTTTATCTCTCTTTCTGTTAATGTCAACCAAAGAGATCATAAATAGAATACATTTATTAGATTTGGTCACAAATTATTACATTTAAAGGCATTTGTGAACAAAAGTCACCAAAAAATATAATTTAAACTTTGAAGTCATGAAAACAACAAAATAACAAAAGAATTAATAAATTTTTGGTAAATATATTCACTAAAAGTTTCTCTTTTCAAACAAAGTTTATCTTCTTTTTAAAAGAACTTTTTTCTAAAAATGATTCATCATTTCAATTCTTAACTAATAACCAAGATCAATAAATTTACTATATTTTTCATTATATTTTGAATAGAAATTTATCAGAAAAAAAAGGAAAAATAACGACAAATACATTTTATGTAATTTTTTATGAATATTCCGTAAGAATTTCTTTGAACGCGAACCACAATTTTGAGCACAGAATAAATATAATGCAATCAAACATAAAATAAAATAAAAATAAACAAAAAGAATAAATTTATTTGAATTCAAAGCAAATGAATATAAAAATATGTCAAACATAAAGAAATAATAAAGAATTGCATTTGACTGACAAATAGCAGGTAAAGTACCAGAAGGTTGTTATCAAATTAGATGTGAGGCTCCGCATATAAAGTGATTTTGGATTAGATCTGCAGATATTATGCGGTGCTGTTGATTGTCAATACATTGGAATTTGGGGAACAGTTTCTCAAAAGTAATGATGATTACAAAATCTATAAGCAATCCGTTGTCAGAATACTCTTATAGTCAAAAGAAGAGAATTGAAGCCTTCAAAGTAAAAAAGAGCGCATATATCCCATCTCTTTTCATATCGAATAATTTTCTAGATTTCATCTATTTCAATTCAATTCTACTTCATTTCTATTCTTTACCTTTTTCTTTATCAATCTTCTGATTCTTTTTTATTCTTGTTTTGAAGTCATTTTCTTCCATATATGCCATTATCTGTGCTCAGAGTAAATGTATATTTTTCATATAATCAAAATTATTCGCCTTTTCTTTATTTCTTAGTAGTCCTTTGAAAGGGAGAAAAAGAGAGCAATGATGTCAACTGAGTTCAACCGACACCGCTTTGAATTTATTAGAATGAGTCGATCCATATTTCAATTTTTTGTGAGAGAGAGAGAGAGAGAGAGAGAGAGAGAGAGAGAGAGAGAGAGAGTTCATGGTAACGATTATATTTGATAGATTGCAGACTTGTCGTCCTCAGTAAAGGGGGTTATTTTCCTCACTTCTGGTCTTTCGTACGCATTGTTTAACCAAATTTGGGGTAATTTAGCCGATAAAATGAAGAGTTGTTACTTAATAAGTCTGTTGGGACTCATCTCTACTCTTATATGCTTTATGTTTGTGGGACCTATACCTGAGTTACATATTAAACCGTAATATGTCAATGTTTATTTTAAAAATTTATTAATACATTATAAACTAATCTAGTAAAATTTGGATCGTAATTATAGCTCAAGTATTTCTTGGTATTGGTATCGGTGCAACATTTGTGGGCAGTTTTGTTCAGGGATTCCGGGAGTCAATGTTTATTTGTATTTAAGTAAATTTACCATGATGATTTTATATTTCCTCTATAGAATCTCTGGTTTACCTCAAAGTCGGTCTACAAAAGCGTTAATCTCAGGAATGTTAGCCTCATCGGAACCCCTTGGGTTTGTATATGAAAAGCTTTAAATAAGGTTCAACTTGTATTTCATTGAACAGAACCGCTTTCGGGTCAATAGTTGGCGGATATTTATTGCAAAAGTGTGGCTATAATTGGGCTACACTTCCAGTGTTTTTAGCACAGATTGTTTTGGTATTAAGTTTTTAAAAAAATTATTTTAAATATAATTTTATTTAATATTTTTTTCAGATCTCATTAATACTACTTTTGGTTATAAATCGTGAATATAAACAATATTTTTTAAAAATTATCCCTTGATTTGATTTTAAAATATGTTTTATAACACATTTTAGAATATATTTTACTTAAAAATGTAGAATCTGAAAACCGATAAATTTTTCAAATTTTTTTAAAAATAATCTAATATATTATAACATATTTCATGTAAATATTGTAATACTTAATAATATAAATGATAAAAAATTCTTATAAGTAATATTATATTCAAACTTCTAAAGTATGGAGAAAATACTGACCAATGGGTATAATTATTATAGTATAATATGTTGAGCCGTTCTTTAAGTGTAGGACAACTCACAAACACAACACTTAACAAAAATAATTTTATTCAAAACTAATTAAAATACAAAACTATTTGTTATAAATGGTTGCACTGAATGTATACAAAAATAGATGTCAATGCCTGGACTCTAAACTGTTGTTAACAGACCAAAGGCTTAACCAGAACTGACTAAATTTAGGGCTAAGCATTGGTTTTTTGAAATGTAAAAACAACAAAAGGTTATAAATGAGTGAACGATGAGACCAATGTATGAATTGGCTCAGATGTGAGTGAAGGTTGGGTTTTGATTGACAGTCAGTCATAGGACTGACTCATTCTTCCGTTTCCTGAAGATTGTATCCCGGTCATAATATCTTTCCAATTGGGAAACGTGTACTCGTTGTTGTGAACCGGTGGCAATGTTTTCGATTTTGCAATTTAGAGGTGAGGTGATCTCGGTCACACGATGCGGGCCAGGATACCGTGGGCTGAGCTTCTCAAGTGATGAAAGGTTTGACGGTTGTCTGAACTTGACAAGATCATTTATTTCGAGTAAAAGAGGTTCATGTCGTTTGTAGTGTTCGGATTTTGGTAAAAGCGAGGTCCACCGACGGTTTGGTGATTCCATTGACATAAGCCAAAGTCGGTTAACAATGTTGTGGTTACTTTCTCTGTAGTGCCGTTTGACTCTGGATGATAGGCGGAGGTATAATTTATTTGAACGACTTTAGATTTGAGGTATTGTTGAATTATTTTGAAATGAATTCTTTTCCATTATCTGAAACAATAACTTTACCGAAACCAATAATAATGAAGATGTTCTGAAGAAATTGCAAAACTTTTAGAGCCTTTGAGTCGACCGTTGCTTTTGCGACGACGAATCGAGAATTGTGATCTATTATCACCTGAATATGTTTCTTTTTAATTGTGTCGATTTCCAGAGTATTAAAAGGTTAACCAGGAGTGGGCAATGGTTGTAACTCTTCAAAGAGTGGATGAGTGGCTATTTTAACCATTTGGCAGCATTGACAACTTTTGACCCAGAGTTGGATATCTTCTCTCATAGACTTTCAAAAGAATTGTTTACGACAATGTTTTAACGTTTTGTTGAACCCTGGATGTTCATAATCTTCGTGAAGAGATTTGAGAACTGTTTCGATAATTGAGTCATCAATTTAAAATTTAGTCTTTTTCCTTACTTTAATTGTTTGACAATTATGTCTTTGAAACAAATCGTTTGCTAAAGTGTTTTTTGGAAAGGGTTGAAGGGAATGGTTAACTGGATCCTTTAAAGTGAACAACACTTGAGCATGATCAGTTGCACGTAATATAGCATCGATATGTTTGAGTTGCGAGCCTGGTTTATGTTTAATAGTGAAGGTATAAGTGAATAATTTTTCTGACCAATGAAAGAGTCGTCTGTTGAAGTCTTTGAACTTCATAAAACTTTCAAAAGATTTATGATACTGTACGAGTGTGAAGTGAGTTCCTTCGAGATAATGTCTGAAATATTGAATGGAGTCATGAACTGCGAGTAGTTCCAACTCGGTTGTCGAGTACTTTTGTTCCGCAGATGAGAGTTTGCGTGAAAAGAAGCCAATAGTTTTTGATTCCTTGGA
>JAQFZM010004012.1:0-10174 GCA_034695785.1 Galumna obvia
CTTTACAAAATTCAACAAATTTCAAAAAATAGCAAGGTGATTTTCAAACTTTTGATATTTTTATAGACAAGGACAATAATTTAATAAATGTTAAAAATTTCACTTGAAAATTCCAACTCTAAACTAGATAAACTTGAATGCACAAAACAGGACTCAGTTCGCGATGTTATTTTAATGACTGTATTATTATTATACGAGTGACTATAATAGAGATGACCTGGTGACATTTAATTAAATAGAAGTTAAGTTTATATATTTACTTAACATAATTAGTTGTTTTTTGGTCGAAACAATTTCCAGACTTTCTTTAAACAGTAAATCCTGTGCTCTTATTAAATTAAAAAAGTCTATGAAATGTCGATCAATTGAATCCAACTTTTAAAATATCAGATCTCAAAGACTATCATAAGATTCGCATGAATTCCTACTTTTCACTATATTTATGGAGTGAAATATAGTATATAGAATTTTCCTACATTTTAATGACATAATTTATTATAAATTTGTCTTCATTTAAAAGATATAGTAAAATGACATAATTGTCAAAGAGAAAAACCAAGAGTTCCTGGTCTATTTAAAGGTTAACTGGTTTTTAAAAATTATTCTAATAGTTATATCTTTGACGTTAAAACTCCTTCGTTGACAATAGAGTTAAATTTTTAATTTATATGAATAAATCATTAAATTTATTCATATTTTTATTAATTTAAATATAAATGTTTATTATAAAAATAATAAAATTATATAATTTCTTAAGTGTAGTGTTCATAGGCTTTGACCACAAATCTTGTTTTTCTAATATTCTGTTCATTTTCTAACCATTTCTTTTGATAGCAATCAAATATGAAGAGAAATCTAATTCAGTGCCAAAGATATTAACACAGTTTGTGATGATTTCAAATCAAACTTAATATCAAAAGAAAAAAATCAGTGATTTTTCTATTTTTCATCCAATGATAAATTGTTTGAAGTCTTTCTTCAATTGAAAAAAAGCGATTCTAAGTATTTTTATCGAATATTTCGATTTAATCAAAATTGAACTCTTTATTAGTGTTTAAATAAGTAATCTCTCTCTCTCTCTCTCTCTCTCTCTCTCTCTCTCTCTCTCTCTCTCTCTCTCTCTCTCTCTCCACACTTTTCCTTAGCTTTGGATTTCGACATAGTTTTAGAAGTTTGCAATTTATATAAAATGACTTTTTATTTACAAACACTTTTGTACTAAACTTTTAAATTTGAAGTGAAATTGAAAATCGGCTTAAAATTCATTTCTGAATAATTGAATTCAAAAGAGCGAAAGTTATGCATATTATCTCAAAAAAGTTTAATTTTAAGTCTTAAGCAAATATTCTATTTTTGAACTAGGTCTATTTAGGAATAGCCAAAGGATCCAACTTAAAGGTATAGTTGGTAAATTAATAGTATCATTTAATTTTAGAGGAGGGCTGCAAATAATGTTTTCTATAATGCTTAGAGTAGTTCAAAAAAGACTTTTTTTAGACATGTATATTAGGCCTATTATAGAGATATATATCTTTAATTAATTCTAAAAATATTTCTCTAAATTTATACCTTTTCATAGACTGAGAAGCAAGGCCTCATCCTCGCGAATCTCATAATAAAATAAGCTTGGTATCGTTGGAGAGCTTATATTTAGTAGATTCAAGATACAAAATTTTTATCAGCGTATGACCAGTACTCTTTTAATTATTGTTAATTTTCATAGAAATTTAAAGATTTATGAACTGAACTATTAATTTTTATGAATAAAATTGTATATCTTGAACTTTAATATTGAACTTTTGATTATTTCTCCAGTATATTTGATATATTTTCATTCAAAGTTCAGTTACAAATCTTTAATCATTAAATTGCGTATAGTTTTAAAGCTTTATCTTTCAATTTTAAATTAACAATAATTAAAACAAAACTGGTCATACGCCGATAATTATTTTATATCTTGAATCTACTAAATATAAGCTCTCCAATGATTCCAAGCTTATTTTATTATGAGATTCGCGAGGATGAGACATTGCTTTTGAGTAATATTTCTTTTGAATAAACCAAATGTTTAAATTTTATATATATATTTGTTAAAACTGTAGTCTCAGAGTAATTTGATGTAACCCCTTTTAGCCTAGTCTATTTAATAAGTACAAATACATTCAACTAATTTTGAGATTGACTCACTAAAAGTGCATTAACCAAGATTAGTTATTACCTGAATTATATAAACTGAGTCAATGTTTGGAAAATCTTTTAAAGTTTATAAAAAATTTAATACTTTTTATTCATTCTTTTGTTTAGTTTTTAACATAATTTATTCAAAAGAAAAACTTTTCAAATTTTAGTTTATTATAGGGTTATTCAACGATGATCAAGTTACATTTTATCTAATTTTCCAACTCATGTGCTTCAAGTTTACCAAAATTATACTACTCTTAACAGAACGGTAGGCAAATTTGCTAAGTTACTTTTCGAGGCATTCAATCAAAAATGAAAAAGAAAACTATATTTATGAGGATAAAACCAAGAAATGTCCCTTGCTAATACGTTTTAAAATATAAAATATTTAAGCGTTTTAAAGGCTTCTGAGACTCAATTTTATGAAAATTATTGGGAAAAAATTAATTTTTCATTATTTTAAATAAAATATTACTAAAAACCGCTTAAAATGGATAATCTTGGTACTTTTAGAAATGAAAATGAGCTGATTTCATTACAATTTTTGGAAAATTTCAATTCTTTAGTAAAATACTGTCAAAATTTCTTTAGGTTTAAGATTTTAAGACTTTAAATATTAATCACTTTTTCCTTTTTCTCTTGATTTTACTCATGAAAATTGAGAGTCTATTAAAGGATATATATTTTTGTAAACAAAGTCCATTAGTAATGTTAGCTTGGTTACTCATCCCACATAAATCTCGAGGCAATCCTTTTTACGAATTTCTTTATCAAAAGTCACAATTCTTTAGTGAATCGATTGTATGACCCTTTGTGTGATAGTTATATGAATTTATTATACTTTTATAAAATATTAGAGCCTTTAATGTAATTCACAAAAAGAATTGCAATAAAATATGTTTTCTGAGATTTTTTTATAATATTTTGTGGTCTTTCAAAGATAAAAATAAATTCAATTCAGAATTGCATTAATTTGAGTTCTGATTAGTATTCTTAGAGAATAAACTGAAAATGTATTGAATCGTTTTCTGTGTTGCGCCGACTTTCCATTCCTTAGTCCTTCTTCTCATCAAATGATTTAATAAATTACGGCTCATCTCTTATAACTCTAACTGTGATTTTATAAATTAGAAGAGAGTACTCTTTGAATTTAAAGCAACTGATTTTAGCTAGATAACAATAGTTAGATAATACAAATAACTTTGATTAAATATTTATCTTGAGATGTCTTATCGCAAAAAAAGTGTTAAACAGAGCTAAACTTTAAAGGATTGCCAACGTTTCCACTATAAGTTTTAGTCTATAACCCAAAATTAGGCCGATTTGCAGAAAGGAAAGTATTTATATGATTTTTTACCTTAATTTTTAGACGGCAATCGTTGAGTTCTGTTGCAGAGGTATTACTTTAAATCTATACGAAAGTTCATGAAAAGTAAAATAAAAATTAACCGAAAAAATAGAAATTCTTTTATAAATTTATATTAAACTAATTTATTAGTCTTAAACTTTAAGTGATGGACAAAAAATATAAATAAAGTTTATAATGATATTAATAATAAATTATATTAAAAAAATTGAAATCACTTTTTATCACTAATTTTAGTGTAAATTCCTTAAAACCTGAGAATATTCTGTTTTTGAGTTTTTCAAAATTAATTTGAGACCCATATCTAAGTCTCATTTCAATTGGTTCAGATCGACGATTGGTTTAGCAATTTTCTTATCAACCTTGCTTAAATTGCTCTAAGACATCAATTTAATGACAATCATTACAACTTTGAACCTCAATTTCAGGCCTTTTAAATGATGACAAAATTTGATTGTTTGTCAGCACTTCATAATGAATTGAACCATGTACATTCTTTTATTCTTCGCGTTACACTAACTTACCTCGTTAATTTTAGACACAAATGATTTGCGTGCACTTTAGTGATGGACAGTAATTACTAACAAAAATCTGTCAAAAAGGGATGGATTTAATAAATTAAATCTAAAGACAAAAACTCAGAACAAAATAACTACAGAAATACTCTTTTTTTATAGATTTTGTATATTTAACTCCATTTAAATATATTTTAATTTAGACTTTCACTAATTAGAAAAATAGGGATACATTTATTTGTACCACTTTTTCAATCAAAAGTACATTTTATTCCATTGATCGACAAACAGTACATTTCTATTCAAAATACGTCATTATTTCTCGTAGAACTTTATAATGTAGTGGTCAATAGCAATTATTACCATGCAATTTTATTCTCTACAGAAAACATCAGATTTTTATAAACTTATCTTGGACTTTTTCATTCTATATTTAAAAGTCATTTATAAGTGAATTTATAATATAAAACATTGGACTTAAACTTATATATACAAGTTTAAGGCAGAGTATTTGATAATTGTGGTACAAAATAACGCAACCGATAAAAATGTGTTTTTCTCTGTAGAAAAAACAGTAATAATCGTTGATTTTCTCATCAATTGTTTAAAAAATTCGATTTAAACTCAATTTTCTGCCGGAAATTTCTAATGAAAATTGTTTTCTCAGACTTAAATCGATTTTTTCACAAATTCTCAATTAAAGGACTAATTTATTTGTTTAGAATTTTTTAAAAAAAAGTCTCATTTTTTGTTGATATTTGAATTAACAATCAACTTTTATTAAAACAATCTATTCAAATGTATTAGTTGTCTAAACAATTAAATATTCAATATTAAAGTGAGAGATAATTTGAACGGATTGTTATAATTTCGATGAAATTGTTTAGTAATTGTTTGGCAATTGTACAGCATTTGTCTGGTTATCCCTCACATAACCCAAATGAATGGCAAAACTAATGGTTTGATGTCTAATCTTTGCTCTCAATTCGTTCAGTTGTGATACACTGTAATAGCATTACATTCATTAAAATAAATACTTCGACAGAATATTTGCATAAAAACAGTCGTTAAGAGGAATCAGTTATAATTCTAAGTCTAAATTTCTCTCAACGGAAAGGTATCATCTCTTTTCTAAGGCGAAAATTTGGTGGTTTTGGTGGACACTCTTTTTGTGGACAAATTTTCAAAGTATTTTGGGCTCAAATTTTTAAAACCCCACAAATTTTAATTTTAAAGTCAAAACTCAAAACAAGATAAAAGCACCATGCTAATGCACTATGCTAAATATCATTTCAGACCAATAGGATGAAGAAAAATATAATAATTACCTGATTTTTATCTAAATATAATTAGTAATTTGTTGACTCATTTATATTAATATATTCTAAGTTATCGTTTGCTTTAATAATATTAAGAATTTATATCATTAATATATTAACAGACATAAGACAACTCTTTTAAATATGCATGAATAAAATTTTCCAAGATTAATAAAATTCCACAAAATAGACTAAAAATGATGTGGGTAACCAGCCTTTTGTATAGATAAACTTTAAAACTTTGAATTTTATATGGAATACATATAAAAATGGAATTCCTATAAATACTATTTATGTGGGAATATTAAAAGCTTTAGAGTCTGTGATATTTCAATTATCTTTATCTATGATCTTGGCATATTAATGTATAGAGGCATTACTCTCATTTTTAAATGTATTATTATCCATGATGAAATTTTTCATTTTTCAAAACAATCTTTTAAAGATTAATCTTTTTATTTTAAAAAAAATTAATGAATAACTATAAGAAAAGCAATTATAAGCATGCTACTTTTGCAAATCATACTATTTATTTTATTTATGGCTTATTTTGATCTAAACTTAAGTTAAATTCTAAGAAACTTTTTATAACCTTTTTATTATTAACAATAAAATGAACTATAAATTGAACTAGATACTTACATTTTATTCATCAAAGTTTAAACTCAATATGTTTTCTTTCTTTTCAAAGTTGAGAATCTGAGGCCTAAAAACGAGGGCTTAGTTTTTCGCATCGAATTTTCTTTAATCTTACCACTGACTGTAATTTGAGTGACCAAGAGCACATTAATTAAATGAATTCATATATTTATTTTACTTAACATAATTATTTGTTTCGAAAGAAACAATTTTTACGCATTAAATAGTAAATCATATGTTGACTAATAAGTTGTCCATCGCTTGAAAACACTATCAACTGCTGAGCAGATGAGCGGAACTCGTTTTGAAACATATCTGAAAGTCTACCACAAGATTCACATTCGCGTTAACTGAGACGCGCAGTTGTGCGCCAACTCTTTAACTATTAAAGTAATTATATTTAGTTTAAACGAAATTTAAAACAAAAGTAAAAATTAATTTTTAATCAAAATTCAAAGCCGTTTAATGTAAACTATAAAATAATTTAAAAAACTGTAAGACTTAAGAACTGTAAGACTTAAACTAATATAAAATAATTGTTTAACATATATCTATCACTAAATTATGACTTTATTTCTCTCAAATATCAAAAGTTTTAATATTAAATATAATTTCAATAATTTTATGCAATTTTTAATTTTTTAATTTTTTCAGTTAAATTTAATGACATTTTTTATATTCATTTATATAATTTGATCGGTTATAAGTTATAACCAGGGATGAGAAAAATTATATGAGAACTAGCTTGCTAACAAATACATTGCATTTTTTGAACTATTATGCTACATTTTTATATTAAAGATTAATAAGTTAGAAATCACTTTGAATTAATTGAAACACTGTTTGAATCAATGAAACTGATATTAAGAATGATCTGAATTTCTTTTCTATTAATAATGTTTTCTAAAAACTGGTAAATAAACTTTATAAGTCAATTTTCTATTTAATTTTGGTCTTTTTGTGAATAGACTTAGCAGGTTTCCATTTGAAAGCTTATCTTCATATAATTTTCCCTGTCTCTTGTTATAACTAGTAATAGGAAAAATTATTATGATATTTTGTATGAAGTTATGTTAAAATAGCTAGATAATAAATATGTTCCCATTTTATTTAATCTTTTGTAAATTTTCATATTTAAACTAATAGATTAGAAATAACCCTGAATATTTTGAAAATGGTTTTTACGAATAACTTAAAAAAGACTTTCAATGATTAGCCCTTAAAAATTATACTAAAAAATAGACTTTAATACAAATTAATGGATTTTATGAATCATTATTTATTGAAATCTTTACCATGTTCCTTCTGCCAAGCTTATATTGTTGATCTACATATAAGTTTCTATAAAACTTGATAATTTATAACTTAAAATAGAAATTTTTAAGAATTGCTCTTGTTAATTTTTGATCAGGAATAATGTTCATTAGATCATCGAACAAATAAATGTAAAATGTTTACACTTTTATTGATAATCATTGATCAGTACTTTTACTCTATATTAGAGAGCTGACCATGTTACATTGTTACAACGTGCAGGAAATGTGATATATTTAACATTGTTTATGAAAATATAAGATAATAAAAAAAATTAATTTTTTGATACTAGGTTATGACAAAAGTTGTTATAATTTATAAGGATTGTTATGGATGAAATTTTCTCAAAATTTAGGGTTAAATCTATTGAGTGGCGAACGTCCCTTAAATTTTCAACAAAATAAATTATAGCACCACTAATATTAAAAAAGTTTATTCTTTTAAATTTAATTATTATTGTTTTCCTAGATAACTTAAACTTTAAGTCTTAAAGTGTACTTTTTATTAAGGTTTTCAATAAAACACGTGACTTCCTTTTCTGTTTTACACCAAATTCCTTCTTATTTCTTAGAGAAGTCACGCGTTTTATCGCAAACCTTAATAAAAAGCTTTACTTATAGATATATTTTTTAATCTATTATAAGCATGCTCTCATGATCAAGAATAGATGTATATATTGTTGATTTAATATTGTCACTAGTGTTCGGAAATTTCTCAAATTTCAAAAATAACCGAGAAAGTTTCTAGAAAGTTTCTCCAAAATTCTCCAAAAATCTTTTTGATTCTTCAACTATTTTCGGCAGTGTACTCATTCAACCAACCTTCATTCGAATTTTCCGCGACTGTATAATATCTTCGACCCTTTTAAATGATATCGGGTTAGATTACATTAAAAAGAATCGGAATAATTGACAAAAAAGACTTGTTATCATTAAAAGGACCCGTTTGTCGTTCAAATGTGTTTCATTAAATTGCAAGATATTAGTTCCTATATTTCCTTTAATACTTAATTGAGGAATTTATCTGGCTAACGCATCTTTTCTGAAGAGTTTGTTTTATGGCATTCCTAACACTGTGACATTTTCATTATTAGCCAACTAAACCTTTAATTTCACCTTGTATCACATATTTTATTTCAATCTTCGTGCGTTTATATTCGTAACAAAATTATTGGAATAAATCACAATTTGATAGAAATACAGAAATTTATTTTACACTCATTTACTTCACAGAGAAATCAATGAATAAAATGAAAAGTTATGGTCAAAATATTTGTTAAAATTTTGGTTATTCGTCGGTTCGCTAATATTTTCCAGGTTATGATTTTTTTAAAATTAACTTAGGAATTTTTATAATTTGCACTTTAAAATGTAAGTTAGTAAAAAGTATACCCAGATAAAATGCTGAAAGAATTAAACCTATTAAAGTATATTTGATTAATTTTAAACCCTTATAAAAGCATTGTTGATAGTCATCGGTCAGTAATTTTAATATATTAGAGATTTTATCCTGATATAGCCTATAAGAAAGATGAAATACTCATCATATATATGACTAATAAAGGATTCATTTTTAATGAACTAGTTAATGTTATTTACGGAAATAAGATTGAATGTACTATTTTAGGTTCTATTTATCCGATGGCAACTTTAACCCAATGGTTTTAATTTTCAAAGTTTTATTTTTTTACGGAACTCTGAATTTTATGGCTTTCTTTCTGTTTGTTATACTAAACGTCTTTTCAATTAATTCAGAGGCGAAGAAATCATTTATAATATTGAAATTAATTGATTTCTCCTATTATTCGAATTAGATTACAACTTTTTGAAATTTTTCAAACCCTTCCCGTTCATACCCTTCCTTTAAAACATAATATACTTATAAAATTCAAGAAATATATTAATTTTACTTGATAATGTTAAATTGTGAGTAAAACCTAATATTAAATAAACTATTTTATATTATTTAAGGTTTTAATGATTAAAGTAATAATTTTCTTATTGAAAATTCTAAAAATCTATTTGACTTTTGAATATTATTAAGAATCAAGGTCTTAGACAAAACTAAATGGGAATCCTTTCCCTTCCCTTAATTATACATTTTCCTTTACTTTCCTTCTCTTGCTCTAATCTTAATGACCCACCCTTACGGGAAGAGTTCAAAAGTTTGATCTCTAATTCGAATAAATGGTTTACTAAAAGAGGATAAAGAATTCATTTTAAAATATTTGAAATTTCTTTGAAGAATTTGAAACTTCGTTTTGACTGTAGTTCTGCTCAAAGGATTATACAAAATTATTATGAATGCTTTTCATTGATTCGAAACATATAATTATATTTGTGGGGAATTGGAATTTAAATTAATTTCAATGGATTTCACGAATAGGTCCATTTGTTAATCCGTAATCCTTGTTCATTTGTTGTACATGAATTGTTTTATAGATTGATAAATATACAAACAAATAAAAATCAAAAACAATTTTGTAATTTGTTTGAACCATTTGCTTATTATTAAAATCCATTTAACATATTTCACGATTAACTCAAAAAGTTTTGTTCTGTATATAAAACAAATTATATTTTAAAATGAAAAATAATTTTCAAAATTTAAAAATATAATGAAAATAATATTTTAAAAATTTTCTAGAAAATTAAAGTGAAAATCATAAATAGATAAATGAATAATAATTATTCAAAATTTTGATTAAATTGTCTTTCGGTTTTCTGTTTATTATTTTCAAATTTTTATGGAAAATATTCATCAGTTTTCCTGTTTATTTTTTCACATTCTAATGAATTTTTATCAGGGTTTAAAATGTATATTGATGAGTTAAAAAAATT
>JAQFZM010004013.1:0-10174 GCA_034695785.1 Galumna obvia
CAAAATTGGTGGTCCTTGACTGCCGCTCCTCTTATAAAAGTTAAATAATTATCAAAATTGGTGGTCCTTGACTGCCGCTCCTCGTATAAAAACTAAATAATTGTCAAATTCGGTGGTCCCTGACTGCCGCTCCTCTCATAAAGTTAAATAATTAACCAAATCGACGGTCCAAGACTGTCTCGCATTTTGCCTTTAATAAGGCTTTCATTTGAATAAGAAAATACGCGTATTATAAGAAATTACAAATAATATAGATTCAAGTTTTGAGAAATAAATATAGGGTTAAGTTTACAAATAAATTTTATAAACCTATAACAAACAAAGGGTTAATTATGACAATCAGTACAATTCTTTTAGAGGGCAATTTAGCAACAGGCAAAAGCTTATTCCTCGAAATATTTGCCCAAGTAAAGAACTATTACACTCAAACAACCGAGATTATTAATGAACCTGTGAATTTATGGACAAATTTCAAAGGCATAAATTATTTAGACCTTTATTACAAAGATATGAAAAAGAATTGTTTCACGTTTCAAAGTTTAGTTTATCTTACCATGACACAAAATCATAACAAACCGTTAGAATCAAACAAACATGTCCGACTAATGGAACGCTCCTTATTCAGTGCATACAATATATTTGTAGAAACCCTTAAAGAACAGAAAATTTTAGCCGAACATGAATTCCTAATTCTAGAGGAATGGTATCTACAGCTTACCAAAGAGATCAATTTGGGCAAATACATTATTATTTATTTGAAAACCTCACCTGAGAACTTATTAGAAAGAATTAAAACTCGAAATAGAGTAGAGGAACGGGGAATTAGTCTGACATATTTGAGAAAACTTGATGAGAAACATGAATTATGGATGCAAAAAGAGCGCGCTAAGGGTACTATCATATGCGAAATTGATACCGAGAAAACTTTGAGAGAAACAAAACAAGTTTTCCGGAGTTTTATAAATAATGAATTATCTCAAATTTTAAACTTCTATTAATGTTAATCAACCTGAGATTTCGTTTCTCCCCTTCCTTGTGATCTATTGTGGTCCTTTCTAAGGGTCAGATCTTGGCGTACAGAAAAACTTGTTGCCTTGAATACCTTAGACGACTCACGAGAAATCACATCCCCTTTTAAATAATTCAATTTAATTTAGTTAATAAACTTTAATAATGGAATCAACGGAAACTTCACAACTCAACATTAAAGAAAAACAACTTTATATTGAAAAAGTAAATGAAGAAATGAATCAATTTAGGCAAATTTACGATATTAATCAAATAGAAATCCAAAATAAAGTTCAAATAATTTTGAAGCATAACAGAACCTTTAATACAAAACCATACCTGGGATTCGTAATGACGTGTGACTTCAATTCATTAAAATTTAATTGTGACTCTCATTGGATAGACCAATTAATGGCATTTTATGACAGTTCAAAAAACAGTTTTCAAAGCATGATACCTGCTCAAGAACGAACAATTAAAGGATTAAATAACCTAATCAAACGCCATAAGTGGGAAATCACAGAGGAAGTGACTCAAAACAAGTCAAATAAACCCAAAAAATCAATCTGTTTTTGGTGTACCAAATCAATACTTCCTTGCAGAGTTCACCAAAATCCGAATCATTTATACGAATATTTTAATGAGGAAGCTATTAAAAACCTCAAAATGGGGTCAGTTATAGCCATCGACAGTGAATGTGTCACAAGACCATTTGGACAAAAAGAAATGGTTGCTTTTCGTGTATCCGCAGTAACTAATAATCCTTTCAATAAAGGGAAACATCATAAAAGACATGCTCTTTTATATCATGGGTTTTGGAGGCCAGAATCTCATTTTGTCTCTTGGTCAAAAATCACAGGCATCACTACACAAGAAATAAAGTCAAAACTACATGTATTTATAAACCGTGAAGTAGCTCGAAAACGGTTCTTTGAAAGGGTTTTACAGAATAATCTGGTAGTTTTTGCAAACTCAAGAGCTGATATACTTTCCATTGGTTTTCCTGAGTTCCCTAATAATCGAGATATCCAAGATTTCTATGTCAGGTATCCCGAGAGATCACGTGGGAAAGAACCTTTTAACCTTAATTGGTTACACCGATATGTATTGCACAAGTCAAAACCAACAAATGAAACATCTGAACGGATTCACTGTCCAACAAAAGATGCTATGTATACACTCAGTCTATATAATAAAATTCCTGAAGAATTTTGGTCTAAATGGACCCCTACTCCCTTTTGGTTCAAATCGGTTCCAATTGGATCAAATACCATTAATAATGGCAAAATAAGTAAAAGTGACAAAACAGGGAAACCAAACCATTACCAAATACTTGAAGAAAGTTCCAAAAATTCTGAAGAAAAATTTCAAACAAACAAATTAGTCACTGAAACGCTTTCAGTACAAAGACCGGAACCGCATTACTTAGTGGATGATTTTGAGCCTGACTTTAACGATTGGGAATAGTTATTAGTACAGAAACCATAAATACATAAAAGTTACAAAATACTGATTGACCTTGAATTAACATTGACAGAATGAACTCTCGATCGGACCTGTCCAATAATCAAACAATTGGCCGCAACCGAATTGGTAGACTCCTTAGACGAAATCAAAATAGAATCCAAGAATTATTTATGGAATATCAACAAATCGATCAACACTTTGAATCTCCAAATAATCCGCATCGAATTTTAATAGAAAAATTTTTAGATAACATAACTTCTATGATAGACTTGACCCAAAGAATAGTTGAGTTATTAAAATTAGTTTTTCATAATAATACAAGATTTGAAAATATTAGAGAAAATTATAACAATTTGAAAACTCAGTTCATTGTATTAAATAACGAAAATCAATTCATTAAAAATTATTTTAGAATGTAAATATATTGTAACGTAATTAAAATAATAGGTCTACTATTGTAGACGAGTGAGTTAATTAAAAACAGAGACATTAAAACAAAAACATTAAACAAAATCATTAAACAAAAAAACATTAAACCAAAAACCATCAATTTAATTTATTCTTCTTGATTATTTTACTAGATGTCAAATTATCCGGAAAAAAATTTTTCATTAGCCCAATTCGTTACTCGGGGTAGGATAATAGTAGAAAATGCAAAAGAAATAGAGAAAATAAGAAAACGATGGATGAATGAAATTAAAGCCCATCAAAAACTTCAAGTTGAATTCGATAAGCTAAACAAAGATCATTATAAATTAAGTGATACATTCAATAAATTAAACAAGAAACATCACTCACTTCAGAATGATTTTGAAAACTTGGAAACGAACCTAAAAAGGAAAATTGAAATTTTGGAAAAGGAATTACAGGAGATAAAGCAAGCTAATATCAAAAAAAAATCAGAAAATGAATTCACCTACGAATGCGACAAGTGCCCCCAAAGTTTTAAAGCACAGAGTGGCTTAAAAAGACACAAGTCAACAAAGCATGAAAAGAAACCAAAAATTTGAAGCAAAATTTCGTCCCGAATCCAACTAATAATTTTAGATGTAATGGCTATATTCTAAATAAAGTTAGAATTTAGTTAACAAATTAATGATAATTTTTAGAAATATTATCATTTTATGTGTTACATCTTGGTAATGTTTCATTTATTACCAAGCTCAATTGTTCACTTTATGTGCCAAAACTTTTGCATAATGTCAAATAAAGTCTTTATTCGAAATAAATCTATATTTTAACAGAATAATAAAACTAATACACGGGTATGCCTCCACCATGGGCTACACGATGTAAATAAAAAGAGGGTTAAAATATCGAGTTCTTAAATTTACAGCAAATCTCTGCCCAAAAATATGTCTAAAATGATAGTACTTTTTATATCAATTGCCCAAATTTGGACCAAACAAAAACATACACGACATAAAATTTATCAAAATTACTATATATTGTGATTAAGCAATTTACCCTCTTAACAAATGATAAAATCTTATCGTTCCAGATATCTGTCAAAAAACACAATGGCTGACAAAGTTAATAATAATAAGATAGAGACTAATATCAAACCAGCAAGTCCTGAAGCAATATTTGACGATGAAATTCAACTTCTAAATACTCCTAAGAGAATATTTAACATTTATGAGAAAATAGAACACTATATACATTTTGCCATTACTAGTTCCAGAAGTATTTGCCAAGATTTTGCTAATTATTATGGAACGGGTTACGAACCCGAGTTTGTGTTCATTAAAAATCCGCAAAAACAACAAACCCTGAACCTCGCAGAAGACAACACGGATCATCTAAAAGTTCCATCCCAAAATGTAATGCGTGCAGACTTTTACCCGAAACACCTGTCAAATGCGTTAATGAAAATTGTAGTGCTATCTTCTGTCGACAATGTTTTGAAAGAGTGGGCAATACACAATTATGTTATGGCGGAAATAAGCACCAGATTCGACACTTATTTACCGCTGACGATTGGAAACCGTACGACAATATATTTGTAACATGTCGCAACTCGTGTCCAGAAAATATGGAAAGAATATCCAACACAGATAGTACCTCTCCGAAATTATACCCCTTTAAAGATGAGATTAAACACAAAACTGAGTGTAAATCACAAATTGTGTGCAGAAGTTGTCACTTTTACCGCCCCTACAGTCATGTAAAGTTCTATGATAGTCTAGATGAATTTCTTCAACAAGTAGCCCAACTAAAATTATTTTACAATCAAAACAAGCAATCACTTCATACTATGCAGGAAATGATACTGGAAATGAGACAAACAGTGAATAATAATAAGGGTGATTATCGAAAGGTAAAACCGGCTAAAGGCCAGGGAAATCCTTACGTAACCATTCTATTTCTTCAACAAGCGCAAATAATGAATCTAACAAAAAAAATATTCGATAAACTACTCTCCATCGAAGGAAAACCCGATATGATTCTTGCGGAATTACAAACTCATTGCAAAAAATTAAGTGAAAAACAAGATCCGGGGTTAAAAAATATTATTTTTAAAGATTGCTTTGAACAAACAAAAAAATATTTAGCATTTTTTAACCTCACGTCTGAAGCCATAGAAAAAGAAAAAGTAGAGGAAAAGAATAAAAAATTACAAAATGAAGTCAAAGAACTCCAAGAAAACAATCAAAAGCTTCAAGAACAAATGGAAAATGAGCCAAGAAAATCAAATGAAGTGTCTCTGGACAGGTTTAACAAACTTAAATTGGACAACGATAACTTGCAAAAAGAATTGACCGACCTAAAGCATAGATTTCAATCAGTTCCCAGACAACATACGCGAATGAATACAACTAGGAATCCATTTGCAATATACCATAATACAGAGTATCAGACGATAAGAAATAGATGTTTTGTAGACGAAAAAGATTTAGAAAAGTGTAAAAAGCAATTGAAAATTTTAATGGAGAAAAATGATAAACTAGAACGAAGAAATGCCAGTGATCAAACATTGGTTAGGTGTGCAGTGAGTAGTGTTACCTCAAGAATGGACGACATAAATGCACTCGATAATGAACTTAAAACGATTAAATTAGTATCAAAAGAACAACCTACTTTTGATACAATATCACAAAAAAATAATGAAATAAATAAGCTAAAAGAAGAACTTAAACAAAAACAGATGGAAAATGAAGAATTAAGCCATAAATTGACAGAAAAGACTCAACAAGCATTAAAGAATTATAATAAATATACAAACTTAAACAAAGTTTGGAAAGAGAAAATGGAACAAAGCAAAGAAGCAAATGTTGCAGAATTCGCCAAATTAAATAAAAAAATATTAGACTTACAAAAGAAATCCGAAGTTCAATCCAAACCTACAGAAACAGAAAGAACTCAACATAGTCTATTAATCAGTGCGCGATCTAAAGACGAACTAGCTATCGGCACACGAAAGCATATCTATGACGATCACAGAATATTTGTCAAATGCTTTGATAATGATGAAGTAAAAGAAATTCCTATTGAACTTGCAGAAAATAAAGACCTGAAATACGAGACCTTACTTGAAGCAAGCAAAAAAATGTTCAACCGTTCCGACGAATTATATCTGGTAGAACTAAGGGGAAGAATAAGAAAACATCTTAATGAAAAAGTATCGAGTGATGCTATGCCCATACAAATGATGACACTCGTACCCAATAATTTAATAACTCCCGGAAACTACATGAACATTTATTATCAAAATATCAAAACATCAATGGAAACTCAAAGAGATTTCAAAGAAAAATTAGAAGAAAGAAAAAAATATCTAGCCGAATACCGACGACAAAAACAGAACGATGAGTCTTCGCGAGAAACCCACTCTATTCAGCCAATAGCTGGGACTTCAACTCAAGTTATTGATCATAACACTCAAGTTCATGAAAACTTTTTAAGAGGGTATAAACCGCCAGTTAATACAAATACTTCATCAGTTACTACCGATCCTCCGTACCAACCGTATGAACACTGGTCCACCCCACAAACATATCCAAACCTCTATATGGGACCTCCACAATATCAAAACGAGGATATGAGATTTCAACCCTATCAGAATGAATACATGGGAGCACCGCGTATACGACCGATTTTAGTGGAAATCCTCAATATCAGAATGCTCAATGGGGTTCGAATCAAAAGAAAAGATCGAAAAAGCAAAAAAAGCATACCCCCTATTGAAATAAATGCTAATTACGATTTATTTAAAGTATAGAAGAACTGATGTAAACTAATTTAGATGTTTTCTAGAAAAAGTTTGACTAACGTTATAATTAAACAGTGTTAATTTTAAAACAAAATGATGTGTTCCTTATAAGAACTGGTTATAAGATTAAGTCTCTGCGCAAAAGTAACGAAAAACAGAATCGAGAATAGAATTTTTGCCAAGCAGTAATATTCTATCATTAGTTAGTATAATTTCAAAGTGTCAAAATGTATTTTATCAATAATTTTAAAATAGTGTTAATATTTTTACTCAATATCAGTCCACTAAGAACTGATGGGCAGAAAATTAAAACCGGCGATGACTTCGCTCGTAACCAATACTTAAGTATACGAGCCACCGATTATCAATCCGATTTTATGTATTCGTATCAAAAATGCCCGGATGTATTCAAAGTCATCTTTGATAATACAGATCCTGAATTGGATTATAAAGAAAGAAGACAACTATCCTATAGCGATACCGATTTAGACGATAATCTTGCAATGAGGATTCTTGAAACCATTGCCTCCATTGAACCGACTACCCCACTAGTAAGATTGTGTTTAAATTTTCTACAATATTCAGTGGAATATAGCTTGTTCTCAATCATGAGATTAATCTCGTTATCAGACCAAGAAATTGAGGCCTTCCATAGGGGAAAGTTTCATGAATATCAAGAAAACAAAGGAGAAGAATCAGACTGTAAGTGTGGTCCACTATATACAGCCACATGTCATTGTGCGAAAACAAAACTGTCCGATAGCCAAATTGATGCCGACACGAGCAAATATATATTAATTTTTCCGTATCAAGAAACGATCACTGAAGAAATGCGTTTTCCGTTTAACTATACCAAAACAGAAATTCAAAACGATACGATATCTCAAATTACAAGTAGTGTGACATTCAGTAATCTAACCAATGGCAACAGTAATACCGATCCCACCAAAAGTCAAGATAATTCAATCAAAGTAACCACCCCTGAACCAGAAATTTTATCCAGCCCTACAGAAACTGTCGACACTAAAGGTCAATCTATGATCAATTCTAATAAGGATAATAACAAGGTCAATACCACTGATGACATACATCAATCAAAGGAAAAGACAAACGATACAAATTCACCGAATACAAACGTTACGAAATTCGTTAATCAAACCAATGACGACACGAAAACGGACCTAACAGTAGGTCCAGATAATTCTATTGACGTAACCACTACTGCTGACTCAGAAGTTATATCAAGTTCCACAGAGCCTGTCGACACTAGAAATCAATCAATAATAAGTCCTAACAATACTAAAGCTAACACGACTGACATAAATCAAGAAAAAGAAAATGACTCAGATCAAAAAGATCCCAAAATAAAACAAGATATGAGCAGTCCAACCACATCGAACAACGACAAGGTAAACACCGATTCATCCATTCAAGCTAATACAGGTGACCAAAACAACTCAGATATTGAACCGCAAAAGAAAACCGATGATACACCAATTGAAAAAGGAAATCTAAATGAAATAACAACAGAATCATCCATTGAAAAGAGTGATACACAACAAACTATCGAGTACGAAAACCGTCAAAATTGGCTAACGAATTCTTTACCGAATTTCTACATTCTCTTTAAGAATTTTATTATTAATAAACTTAATGAGTCATTAAGAGAAATTGAAGAAATGAGAACTGATAACAGTTCGAAAATGACTTTGGAACCGTCTAAATCCGTGGACTATAAACCAACGAAGTCTGACCACATACCGTCGGTAAAAACAAAAGAAAGGGATCCAAAAATTAATAATGCATCTCAATTGGAAGACCAGAAAACTGACGAGGGTTCGGGTGACCCCGAACCAAGTGAAGAACAAACCCAAGACTCGATACTTATTAAAGAGGAGGAGTCCTTCACAAAAGAAAATCTGATACCTATATCAGATAAAAGCGGACAAAACAACGAACTAATGGAAGGATCTGGTGGTTATGAACAAGGTTTGACGTCTGAGTCTATAACCAATAAAGACATGTTGGTAACAAACGACAATGAAAATACTCTCATAACCACTAAAACAGAATCAAGTCTAGAGAATAAACTCGAAAAAACAACCAATTCTCCTGAAAGTCCACACGACGACATGGATAATAAACCAAAATCACAAACCAAATCTGAAAATGCACCGGTAAAAACCGAACCTACTAATATTTCGAAAGAAAGAAAAGATAAATACACGCCTTTAGTCAATGATCACCAAAATGTTAATTTAAATATCGGGGTCAATACTCAACGAAGGCAAATCACTCCATTACAATCTATTAAAGAATATATCGAACAACTAAAACCAAAAACCACATATACTAATAAAGAGTTTAAAGACTGGTATATCCCTTTTGATGAAATAAAATTTGATAACGAAGTATACACCCATGTAAACAACGTAAAACACGAAATTCTTTCGCTTTATTACTATTGTTTCGAAGAAATGAATTCACATTTGATTAGATTAAATGAAACAGATTATCTATTTCGGAATCATGCAGAAAGAATTTATGCAACAAAAAAGTCTACATTTCCTGAACCGCCAATTTATGACCCATTAAAGAAGAATGACTTTCGATACAAAACCTGTCAAAATGCCCTTACTCAAGCCTTTAATTTGGATATGATTTCTAGTTATGCTTTTTTGTGCGAACATGAACAACGAGAAATCACTGAAACTGACGTAAAAGCGTTTGAAAAGGACGAATTAAGAATTAAGTTAGAAGATATGGATAATTTCCTTACAACTCAAAAACGTAATCAATTCCTCCAAAATTGTATAATTCAGTGTCGCCACTTAAAAATGCTTCAACAAAAGGGACCTTTATATGAAAAGGACCAGGGATGTGTTAATTGGGGTAATTGGGGAAAAGTATACAGACCTTACCTAAAATCGTATTTTGATAACTTTGGTCCTCTGTTAACACCTATGACTTATCCATACAATACAACCAATAGTGAATACGAATTTAAAGATGAATTAGAAGCTCGTATTAAAGACCGAATTAATCATAGAAGTCACGACAAAATTCTGACTCAAGATTTGACTTATTCTGAAGATGAACAAAACTTGAAAAACGACGAAACTGAGGAATTTAAAATAGACATTTTGGATGAAAAGATCCTTATAGACTTAGCTAAACATGGAATATCGGCAAAAAAATATGCAAATGGTTTACTATTCGATAACGTATGGAATCATTTATTTGTAATTGACTTACCTGAGTTTACAGAGGAAATATTTGAAAAAGTGGGAAAACTAGATTGCCTCGATTTTTTTAGTCTAATCAATGATACCATACGAAATAAAATATTTAGTGGTCGGACAGATGAATTAACGGAAACTCTAAAACAATCGTGTCAAGAAATCGAAAATGAAACCGCCAATCTTGCAAAAATAGCTATTTCATCAACTTCGGCAGCTCTGAAAGATTTTCGAGCCAGACAGTTGT
>JAQFZM010004014.1:0-10171 GCA_034695785.1 Galumna obvia
GTGAGAGAGAGAGAGCGAGAGAGAGAGAGAGAGAGAGAGAGAGAGAGAGAGAGAGAGAGATTTGTTTAAAGATTTATTTGAAGTTTATCTTTTGAGAACAGATTTATTGTAATGAGTGATCAGTTGATTATCAGAGCTATTATGCGAGTGTTAGCTAAAGAGAAGCGACTCAGAGATGAGTATTGAATGAATCTTTTGATTATCTTTGCATTCATTTAGTTTAAGTTGAGTTCATTTGGCATTAGTTCATCTCTTCTTATATTCAATAATTAGTAGTAGTTTTACGGCAAATGTAAGTCAAATGGCATTTATTTGTTGTGAGAGAATAGCTGGAAGACTCGCAAATACTTAACTCGAATTCATGACTTTAGGGAATCGAGTGCTTCGCCAATAGGCCGACAGCTTTAGCCAACACTGACAGCAATACTTATTAGTGGTATGACTTACTCTACCAAAATGTTTATAACAGTTGAATAAAGTGCTAAACTATTGGCGAACGGCATGTAATGGAACGCCAGTCAGACTCAAAAACATTTGTCAGATCAATGTTTTCTTGCATTAGATCTCATCAACAATGAGTGGGACTTCTTTTGACTCATCATTTTCTCAGTGATTCCTATGTTGAGTGTCGACCAACCGCTCCAATTCTCAAGTGATTCTCTCGACTAAATAATAGCTCAACTCTTATATAAGTCAATAATAAAAGTATTTATTAGTTTCGATCATTTGTTTCACACCATTGCAGTCATTGTATTCATTGAAGTCTTTGCAATCATTGGTCTAATGATTGTTTCTTAACATAAAATTATATAATTTTTCTATTCTTTTAAGTAATTAATATTTATATATATTTATAGGGATCGACAAAAACATTAATAGAGTTTGAAGGCCTGACCAACAGTTTGAGTGGTTTAACAAATTCTAATTCAATAATAATCATAAATAAAATAAGTTGAAAATATTACCAATACAGTATCTTATGAGTTAAGTAAAGTAGCTTGGTCATGTGAGTTTAGTTAACTCAACTGAAAAGTATATGGATTTTGCGTTAGAATTAAGAAATTGCTTTATTATATCTAATAGTTAACTCAAAAGATGGTTTACTAAAGTGATTGTATACTGTAATAGAAGTAATACTAATATTACGAACATTAGTACTACTGTTCGTCTTCTGGCGATCTTTTGAGACGAAAATATTTAATAATTACATCGAAGTATTGCCTCAAAACTCTTTTAGTCAAACTCTTATGTGACTTAATGTAAGGCCAGAGAAGAGTAAAAGAGGCATAAAAAGTAACTAAAAAATGCAAAGACGTGACTAAAGTGACTAAACTATTACTAAATTATTCTTTAATTAATATAATATTATTCTCTTTGGAATCGACGTTAACTTTTGCCGAATCAGAAATTAGTCTTAAGTTAAGGCTATAATTAGGAAAATATTTGCTATTATTTCAATTTGTTGAACAAAATGGCAAACTATGAAACTATTAAAACTATCAAGGACTATCAGGACTATTAGCAATAACCATTAGGGGCTCCCATCCCTCAATCAAACTACAGAGGACTGACTCTTTTCAATGTTTTGAAGAGTTTTGTTATTTTTCTCTCGGATTATATGCAAACATTGAGAGTATTTGCAAAATGTTTTTAAGTCAACGATCTTTTCATGAGTTAAGTCATCTGTTCGTCAATTTTTAGTTAATACACAACTAATAACTCAAACAATTCATTCAGTGATTAATATGAGAGAGAAAAACGAGATTTGTTTGTATTAGTCTTTACTAAAACATAAATCAATAATCAAACGAAACATTCAGTCAATTGTTTTTGACGGAAATCCAATAAACTGTCATTTAATACATAACTTATTTCGTAATAAAATTTAATTTATTAATCAATAATTACAGAAAAATTATAAGAAATAATAAAAATAATCAAAATTAAGAGAAGAGATAACGAGTTTTCAATTTATATAATATAAACATAAGTAATATTTTAGAGTCAATTAAGAAAAATAATTATTAATTCGAATTTAGAGTAAAGAATAAAATCATAATTCAATTAAGAAATTAAAGTAATTGTTATTAAATGCATGGCTCCACATAATTTCCCGGAAAGAGTCCGGTTATACCATCCATAACGCCTTCATACCATCCGTCGTCATTCTTACGGATCACATAAATGACAGAATTCTCTTGAAATGAGAGTTCGTCGTCTTTGTCAGCGCTGTAGTCGTATATCGCTATAACTAAACAAAAATCCTATTATTTGTTAAATGAAATATAAATTCCAAACAAACCTTTTTCGAGATAATTGGGTGGAACCCAATCTAATTCTTGGTTTTGTCGATCCCTATAAGAGCCCGTATTATGTATTTGTTGTTCCATATTATAAATATGATGACTGTCTTCAATTGGTGGCGGAGGAGGAAGTGGTGGAGAGGCTGTCATCGATTCAATATTTTATATTCAATTTAATTAATGTCATGAATATATGAGACAAACCGTTGGAGTGTCGTTCGAAGTGGTCGTTGTGTTGGTTGTGCTGTAAGTGCAATACCGGTGGTTCTGGCAATGAATCACTAATGGGTGAAATTGGCATTTCATGCACAACAGGAGGCGGAGGCGGAGGTGGAGGCGTTGGTGATGGCGGGACTACAAAATTAGCCGAAGCACTGGAGTGATGGTGTGCCGGATGGGTTAGTGGATGCACCATACCTATGGGTTGAGGGGTACCACCCATATTATGCAGTGATTGTCCATAATGTGACTGATGGCCAGACTGTGCGCCCATTTGTTGCATAACACTAGAGATGACTCCAGTCTGATGACCTAATCCTAATGGAAGTGTTGAATAACCGGAACCCCTCCTATTTTCCTGAGCCTTTGGATGTCCGATTGGATAATTGGGCGCATAATTACTGGGCACCTGAGGCGGTGCTATCGGTGGGGCCGGTGTCCGGTACTCCTTATTGCCGCGCGAAAGACTTCCGACGTTTCGAATAGTTTGAGGCGGAGTCGGAGGTTTGGTTGTTGGTGCGGGACCGCCACCGCTTGACATAATGATCCCTTGACATGATGAACCATTCTTTAGAGTTTGGGTTTTAGTTCTTTGGGGAGCATTTGTTGCAGTAATTTTAACTCCGTGTCCGATATCGTCTAACACTGAATAGTCAATAGGTTTTCGAATGTATTTAATGGGTCGCTCGGGATTTGCCGGAACTAATATCTTGTGCTGACGTACAGTAGACTTATTGCTGGTGAGGATCCCAATCTCTCTTCGCGCCACTTTCTCCTTATGTATTGACACAGTTTGGGAAATGTGATTAATTTGAGACTCCATTTCTGCCAATTGTGTTGTCTGTAAGTCTAACATATGGAGTAAATTAAAGGCCAAAGTGTTGACCTGATAGGCCACTGATGCCAATGATTGGGTCGTATAGTTTTTGGTCTCCTCTAAGGCCGACCTCTTATTATCGGACTGAAACCATAATCAATACAAATATAATTAGTATTTAAGAGATGAATGTCTTATTTGTGAGATGAAAGACCTGGAAGTAATTGGTTTCACAATAATCGGCCACTTTTTCCAGATTAGAGTTCGAGTCAATCAGGTTTTGTCTTCCGTCAGGGATTTCGTTCTCAATCAGTGATATCAAGTCAGACATCGCTGACGGCATTTCTTGAGTTGAGTTGTGGTGAACTGTCATCACTTCCAGTGTTTGACTAATGACTACTTCGGAATCAAGTCTTTTGGCGTTTCGTAAACAAATCAATCGATTAATGTCTTCATCCGAATATCACTTTAAAGACCAAAAATCCAATGATTTTTAGATTATTCGCAAAATTTATCCTAAATTTAATTAAAAAATGTTAAGAAGAAGTGTTCAAACATTTGAATGAATTAAAAATATATCAAAATTTGAATTAATTATTAAAAAACAATTTCTAATAAAATGGAAATTTTGTACTAAAAATGTTTTTCGACAAAAGATGTCATCACTTCTTATGGCGTTTTCTCTTTAGTCAAAGACAAACATTAAGACATTCAAAACAATCCCTAAAACTGATCCTAAACTTAAACATCGATTTATTAATATTTGTCTTTCGTTAGACATTATTTCAAATTAAATATCAGTTTATTATTCAAAGAAAAGGCAAACGAAGTGATCAAATAAGTGGTCAAAAAAGTAGTCAAAGAAGAGATTCCTTTATATTTTGAGTTTTGTTTTAAAGAATTATCGATAAAATTACTGATAATTTTAGTCTTTTATTGATTTGATAAAAATGGCCTCAAATAACACAAATTCCAATAAAAAGGAAGAAATTCCAAAATTTACGGCTAAGAATTGGGACCAAATTGTCAAAGATATTGAAAAAGAAGAGGAGGACGAAGAGAAGAGAGGAGAGGGAAGTGTTGACGACCTCTTTAAACGAATTTATGCCAACGGAAGTGAAGAAGTGAGGAAAGCTATGAATAAGAGTTTCCAAGAAAGCGGTGGAACTGTTCTCAGCACTAATTGGTCTGAAGTGTCAAAAGGAAAGGTTGAGGTCAAACCTCCCGATGGCTGTGAACACAAAAAATACGATAAATAAATAACTTTTTGTGGGATCTGTTCTCCAGACATGTTCTCAATTTCGTTGTCTTTTTCTCATTTTTATTGTTTTTATTGTTTTTATTATCAAAAATCTTAACCATTGGTTGAAATGACAGAAAACATCACAAAAATAACTAAAAGTTAATAACAATTGTTTTGACAAAAGTTTTTAATTTAAGGAATTATTTGAATAGAATTACATTAAAGTGTTTCACAAATTTTTCAATTATTTATAAATTATCTGTAATTTTATTAAATATTTTGTAAATAATTGATAGTTTTAATGATTAAATACTAATAATTTATAAGAAATGCATTGAATTATTTAAAATACAAATGAATATAATGTGAATATAATTCTAATAAAACATTTAATCCTAATATATATGAGCGCTCTTTAGTCGAGTCCTATCACCGAATGTCCCGAAACTAACATTACTTTACTTTCTTTCATCTTCTGAACGGCTGACAGGAAGTCATCCATATTTATGTCACGAAGACTTGATATGAAGTTTGGAGAAGAGATTATGCCATTCCTTTGAACTATATTCTCGTCGGGCAATGAATTGAGTAAATAAGCGGAAAATTCTTTCACTCTAAACATGGCTGCAGTTCTGCAGAGCTCTTTGAGGTCACTCCCAGAAAAGCCTTCAGTCATATTAGCGATTGTATCCAAACTAACGCTTTCGTTGAGTTCTTCCTTTTGGAGAACTAAATGGATAATAGCTTGACGTTTGTCTTTGCTTGGTAAATTTATTTGAAACATAGCCGGCATTCGACGCAGTATTGCTTTGTCCACATCTTGTGGTCTATTAGTGGCGCCCATAACAATCACCTGACAGTGTTTGGCCGAAATGAGTCCATCCCATAGTATCATAAACTGTGCCTTCATCATAGCAGTGGCCTCGTGGTCATGAGTGTCACGACTTCGAAGAAATGAATCGATTTCATCAATAAATATAATACATGGCTCTAGTTTTAATGCAAGAGTGAAAACCGCTGCCGCCAACTTCTGTGATTCACCATACCACTTATCAGTGAGTGCAGGCACTTCCAGATTAATGAACCTTGCTCCCGCCTCTTTAGCAGTTGCTTTTGCTATCATAGTTTTGCCACAACCGGGAGGGCCGTGAAGTAACACACCTTTTGGCGGCTGATGTAGTTCTGAGCGCGCAAATAGTTCTGGTGTACGAATTGGTAGAATAACTGTCGCCTTAATATCTTCGATGACATCTTCGAGTCCTGCGATGTCATTCCAGGTCACTTCAATGCTTTGGGGATCAACCAATTGTGCGGCGATCGACAACTCGTATTCATTCAATTGTGTCTTCAAATCTTTAACTCCGAGTCGATTTAGAAGACGTTCCGCCTAAATATCAACCAAATTTTAGTAAAATTCCGTTAATTTATCCGCAAATTATGAATTACCCGCTGCTGTGCCTCTCGTTTCTGTTTTCGGGTCGGATCTAATGTATTGACCATCCATTTCACTGCGAAGAATGAAAACACTCCTAAAATTCCGGCTCTAATGAAGATTGAGAGCAGTTCTGCTCGATTTATGCCGTTATCTGACATCACTTTTGATCTAAACTGAGATTAAACGAAGAGTACCGAAGATATTCATTAAACAATACAACAAAAGTTTAAAACAAATATTAAATGTCTTTTAAATAATTTATTGAAAAACAACACATTTCTGATGCAATGCTTTCCCGCAGAGCGACACACAAAAGATGGCACTACTTTTTATCTCTTAATAAAGTATGATAGATCATTTTATAACTTGGCAAGTTTATAAGCCTGGTCATCTGATTTTGAAAAATAACGAATATCACAATATTAATCTAGGTGAACAAAACAAAAATATTTTCTAAGAAATATTAGGGCATTCAATAAGTTTTCAGACATTTGTTTTTTTAATACCTCTTAAATGACTCAATCGATTCCAATTCTGTAAACGGCAAATGAAAGGTCACATCGAAATTGTTTTTGACCAAGGTGACAAAATTTTCGGCTTAATAAAGCATATGCCTGACCCTATGTCCCAGCCTAGAGTAAATTACCCTAAGATGATTTTTTGATTGGATCTGATAGAAGAATAGTTATATTTTAGTGGTACACCAAGATCATTAAAATCGGTTAATAAAGACAAGAGCACTTATGATTTGAATTTAAAGGTTTTTAGGGAAAAGACCCATAGAGGTAACCTATGAAAATCTGGACCACCTAGTACCCGAAACTTTTTTTAATTTTTGAATAGAAAACATTGAGTGGAGCAACTTTGTTGCTTGACACTTTTTGATAAAAGGTAAGATAAAGCCGCCAGAAGGTACTGAAATTAGAAGAAATTAGGTTATATTTTACGGCTTTCAATCAATTTGAGTAATAAATATAAGAAATCAAAACTATAAGTTTTTATTAAAACTGAATCAATAGAACTTTTATTATTGCAATCAATTCTTGGATAAAGTGCTTTAATAATTGATTTATGCATATCTTTATATAATATATTCATATATTAATTATTAATATAAAACGAAATTATAATAATTATAACAAAAATACATTTATGTGAAAAGTGTTGGACTTTAGACTCAAATATAATATCACAGAAAGTTTGCAATCATTTCATTAAATACTTTTGAATTAAAGCCTTTAAATTATGGTTTGGTAAAAGAACCTCGCTTATTATTACTTCATTAGTCATAGGACTGGTAGAGTTGCCGTTCTTTAGCCATTCCATTATAGCTTCCTTTTCATATGTATAGCCATCTGTTTATACATCAAATAATTATTTAATCAGAAAATAAAAGAATTAGAGACAAACCGGTGGCCACAACCGGGTCTTTCATTATCTCGTGAGTTATGGGACAACAGAGTTCATTAGGCATTGAAGAGGTGTCTTCTGCGTCATCGTTGATGTGTTGCCACAAAGGATTCTTTAGAGCCTGAATTCCTCTCAAAATTTTGTTTCTGTGACCCAAAGAATCTAAGAATCAAAAGAATAATCAAATCTAAAGATTAATCTAATCTAAAGACTCTTTAGTTATTTACCGATTTTCAGTTCAGTTAATAGACTATCATTTGTCAAATGAACTAATTCTATGCCATCGATGGAATGATCTCTAAATGTTTGGCAGTGTTTTCCCAAATCAAGTCTTTCCAACCAATTGGTGACATCATTTATCTTCCAATCGGAGACAACATTACTGCCCGAAGCGATCATCGCTGACGACTCTTTTGAATCATTGCTTACAAAAATAATATCCCTGTCCTTCACTTCAGACATATTCCAAACGATTACAGTTTTATCATTAGAACCGGTGGCTAAGAAACGATTGTCTGAAGAGAATACACAACAGGTAACATATCTGGAATGACCCTCGAGTTTGTGTAAAATATGGCCGGTCTGTGGGTCCCATATTATCACTAATTTATCGCCCGCTCTGTCGGTGACAATATCTGAGCGTAACTCAAATTAATAGAATAATCGATATTTACGCGGACGCCAGAAGTGATCCATCAGTTGAAAAGCGACAACAGTTCACGTTTCCGTTATGGCCTTTTAAAGTATGCGAAAGTGTTATGTATGATTTGATGCCACCCCTGACGTGCCATAACTTAACCAAATCATCACTACCACAAGACGCCAATAAATAAAAACTCTGAAGCGGTCCTTCAGTTACTTTTCATAAAAAGTTACTTAATTTAAGAGACATTTTCGGGAATAAATTACCGTTGACTTCGTATTGGGAACTAAAATCACAACCGAGAACTCCCAAATCATGCGCCTCTTGAATAGTGACCAAGCATTTAGCATGACCATATTTTGAGTCCCATAATTTGAGATCACCAGCAGTTGAACCCGAAATCAAATAACAGGAATCGGGAGTAAAAGTACAGGCAGTGATCATCGCCTCGTGATCTGATAGCGATCTTAAAAACCATTCATTTGACAAATAGTTGATTCATAAACACAAACCTAATCATAGAACGAGTGCTTATGTCCCAAATGACGAGACACTCATCATCTCCTCCGGAGGCTAACATCGAAGAAGAGGGAGAAAAACTACAAACTCTTACGGCACAACCGCTTTCGTGTTTAAGTTTAACCACTTGTTCGCCCGTCTGTCAAACCATTACTCAAATTAATACTAATTATTATTAATTGAATTGAATTCAATTGAATTACGTGAGTATTCCATAGAATGATATTGCCATCAGTTGAGCAAGATGCTATTATTGTACCAAATGGTGAATAACGGACACAATTGACACCATAGTTATGACCATTTAGTGGCGAAAGAGGTATTTGTTTGAATATTCCGCTGTTATCACATTCCCAGAGACGGACTGATTTGTCATTTGAAGCGCTCACTAAAGCTTTAGTTCCGGTGAAGTCAACCCAATTGACATCACTTGAGTGTCCATCGAGAACCTGATGAGGGATTTTTGTGGACATCTATTCTCAGCAAAAGTTGAAAATTGTTGGAACTGTTTATATGATGAGTCAAAAGACAAATGAATTTTAAACTTCAAATAAAACTAATTATATAATCATTTGGTTTGAAGTCTCGTTTAGTTTCTCTTTTAATGTTTAACTGAAGAATAATTTGAAGAATAAATAGGTTTTTGTTGAGAAAATATACGATTATTGCGATTGATATCGATTTTTCACGTCTATTAACGTCCACTCATTTATGAAGTCTTAATGATAGAAATGAAAGAATTAGACAATAAATGACACAAAAAATAGTTTTGACACAAATTTCATTCAAACAATCAATAAAACGACCGAAAATAATATGTTTTTCAATGAAAGTCTCCGACGAAACACTCGTTTTTTCAATATTTTATTTCATTTTCGGATAATAACAGAGAAAACAAAATATTATGAAATATAACTTCAAATTGAATTGAAGTGAGAGTCGAGTCGAGAGAATTAGAGAGAGTTTCGCTCTCTTTTCAAACCAGTGGTAAACCTATTAAAGTCTCTTCTCTTCTCTCTATTCACTCCACTCTTCATATGTATAGTTATTGATTGCAAACAAAGTAATCAATAATTTCGTTTAATTTTTATAAAAACATTAGAAATTCAAATTAGTTGTGATATAAAAGTAATTATTTGCTTATTTTTCACATTATACAATTTATAATCTAGATCACTTTTCAAAATAAACTAATTTCAAAATTAATAGTTTCTTATTATAAGATATTTCAGGAATTATTTATTTGAAGAACTCATTTATTTGACTCTAACTTTATTTTTTAATATAATTTTTAAAATAATGATTAGAAAACTCTTAAAATTATTCATTTCATAAAACCTTTAAATTAATAATTCGATTAAAAGTTATTTTACCAGAAATTCATTATAAAAAAAAGGAGAAATAGCTCTGAAGATCGGGTGAAACAGTCTTTTCATTGATATAATCTTAACTTCACAAACACTGCTTATAATAATTGGAGAAATAATAGTCTCCATTCAATAGACTAGAGCTCCAAATCGGACCTGACCTGACCTGACTCGGACCTGACTTGAGCTTAAAAATACCTGACTCGGACCTGACC
>JAQFZM010004015.1:0-10170 GCA_034695785.1 Galumna obvia
CGGTTATAGTGAATCCCGCTTATAGTGAACGGATTTCTTGGGCCCGAGCCGTTCACTATAACCGGGATAGAGTGTATTTAAATTTATTTTAATTTATATATTTTTAATTAATAATGGAAAAACAGTGGACAAATTGAATTCTTAATAATATAGAATATTTGTGATAGAATTCATTTTCAAATTTTTAAAATTCTTTCTTCCTTTATTTGTAAAATGGAGCATTCCTTATGATTAATTTGTTAGCATGTTTATTTAAGAATTACAGTGAATAATCTTTAATTTAATAAACATTTATGAATTATATAACTATTCTTCACTAAATATATAATTCAATTAAAAAAAATGAGATATTATATAATCACATCTAATTATTGATAACATAAAAAACTTATTATATATTATTTTCAAAACATTTTTTTATAATATAATGTCATAATAAAAACAATTTTATTTTCTGTTAAATATCTGAATTCCCAAAGAAATAAATCGAATTTTGTTTAATTGTTTGTCACAAACCAATTATTAGCCGTCATCATTAATATTGATAAAAACTTTTTAATTGACTGGTTTTATATTTGTAAGTGATATGGAGAGTGATACTGAAAAATCTACATACGTGTTCTTGGTCTGAAAAGCATATATCCATTTCTCAACAATAATATTAAATAATTCCCTACTTAGCGTCTGTTCCCTTTATTCCCTTTATGAAAATACTATGATTAAATAAATTTTAAATCAAAAAATTTGTTTTTAACTAAATTTAAAATATAATGTATATTTCAGAACTTTAAGCTTCTATAATAAAAATATTTTATTAACTTTTAAAAAACTGGAATAATGTGCATTTTATTTTATAAATATTATTTCAAATTATTTTCAAAATATTGGATTATTGAAATTCCTGTATTTTTATTTATATATCTCTTATAATTTTATATTATCTTAATTATACTTTTGCTGAAAGAAAATTAAACATTTTCACCACAAAAATTAAATTTTATTTTAAATAAATAATCAATTATATTAAATTAATTTTATAATAGATAAAATAATTTTATTTAGAAAATTCAAAAATTTAACCAATAAAATAAAACATAATATGTTTTAATTTAAAAGATAAGTTGTAATCTGTTTTTATATTTTGTAAAATTATATATATTTTCTTGGCAAATTATTAATGTTTTAGCAATTTTAAAATTACACTGACTAAATTTTCTAATAGTTTTTATAAATTTTTATTATATTACTCAAAAGCTTTTTAAATTTTTATTTATTTAATTATTGAAGTCTTTAGTGAAAGAGGCATTTGTTTTAGAAACTTGACCATGATAAAAATAATAATATTCTTTCTACAAATTTAAGAATTAAGAAATTCATAAATAAATTAATTTTAAAAACTGTAATTTAATTCTTAAAACTGCTTAATTTATTTTAATTAATTTAAATATAAAACAGAATTAAATTATGCAATAAATCTTTAGAATAGTTTTCACAAATATATCAAACAATCATTACAATACTCAGACTGTTTCAAATGAATAACTATTCAATTGATACACCCCCCTCCCCACAGTGCATCGGAGAGAAAAAGGAGGGGAAAATTCGTAAAAGAGAAAATATAAGAGAAATAAATGAATAAAAAGCTGTAAATAATAAAAAAAATAGCAAAAAACATAATAAAAACTGATAAAATCATCAAATTTACAGTTTTTAACGCCTATCTATGAGCTGTAAATTTGATTTTATTTGACTTAAAATTTTTAATTTTTGAAAAAATCATTTTTTGCATTAAATTCTTAGTTTTTTAATCAATTATGTTATAATACGTTAAATAAGAGTGAATTGTATGCCTAAAATCAATAAAATGTTAATAAACATCTTTAAAACTACGTATTTTACCTTTGGCCATTTTGAAAATACCCATTTTTATTCCACACCTATTTTATTCCACACATCCGTACCGTTGAAAGTAATCTATGCAGTATTGGTTTGACAAAGATATTATCTATAATAAATGATAGGTTTAAATTTAAGGTTACCGAGAAAATTTTACTGCCGCCTCTACTGGATTTGTCTTAACTTTATAGCGGAAATGCTAATAATGGTAATTTTTTGCGAAGTTTTCAAAATGTTCAGCACATGTATAGGGGTGAATTTAAATTTGAACTGCATTGGATGGAACTGTTATTCTGCCACTATATGAAAAAGATTCAATTAACTTGTTTGTATGTAATACACTCCCAGATAAACCTTGGTTACAATGTTTTCTTAATGGAGATGGTTTTAGGGAAAATATGCAGCCATTAATCATATAAATTAATTTAATTTTGCTTAGAAGATATAATCAACATGAACAACAATTGTGCAAGTTTAATCCTCATTAGGATGATAAGACTTTATTTCATAAAGGAAAGTTAAATTAGATGAAAAATAATTTTATTTTTAATATCTTGTTTTATATCTTTGATTAACAAATATTTTATTACTAGACGAACATACCATGATCTTTTTGATGTATATTTTTCATCCGTTTTCAATGAGGAGACACTCAATTATAATAGGATTATATTTTATACCATATTATAACCAGAAATGTTAAAAATGTAATTAAGATTTAACTATTAAGCTTAAAAGATTAGGGTGCACAAATTGTCGATAAATATTGTGACACAATATAAAGTGAATGAATTCATTTTTACAAATTATTGAAATTTAGTTTTGTTGAATTTAATTATAATATATTTACATTTTTGCTTTTCACAAATTATATTATCTGTTTGAAATTTATTATTTATAAACAACTACATCTACACTATAAGTTTCACAAAAAGTTTTTTTAATAAGTTTATAAATTTTTGACGTTATTTATTGTAAATTTGCTCACGTTCCTCTTTTTAGCTTAATATTTTAATCTTATTTATCTTTTGAACATTTCTGATTATAACCAGGTTCCTCAGTTTCCGTATGAAGATTAAAGCTTAAGTTTATAAAAAGGATCTTGCTAAACCTTACAATAAATAATGAATCATGAAATCTTTGTATATAAATTAAAGTTTATTTTTGAATATAATATTATTGAAACGTTTATCATTGAAATGTATTTTTTATTCATTCATAAATATATGTCAAAAAATTAATCATGGTTGTTTCTAATATTTTATTTATTACTAAATAGTTTTATGAATCATTTTATTCTTGTACGTACTTAATATCATAAACATTTTATAAAGCTTTCATACGGGAACTGAGGACCCTGATTATAACTTAATTTTCCATTCATTCAATTCCATTCAAGATCAAAAAATAATTTGACCATAGCTACTTTAACATAATATTTATTTTCAAATTAAATAATATTTAAAATTTTAATAATAATCTTCAATTCATTTAATTATAAGTTAAGTTACGTAACATTATGTATAAATATTTCTATACAAAATTTAATATTATAATATTATATAGGGTGAAGATATAAATAAAGAAAATAAAAGGTTTTTAGATAAAAATTGAAAAATATTGAAGTTATATTTCTCTTGATAACATTATGTAATAAGGCCAAATGCATCCTTGGTCATTCTGACCTGAATTACTGTTGAATTGTTAAGATTTGGCTACTCCAGAGGGAACCAATTCCTTTGTACATCTTATCTATTACAATGGTCGCGGTCTCGCTATTTGTTGATTGGTTAAAATGTAATTTGTATTGAGTCGTAGTTCATTTCACTCACTTTTGAAAGTACTCCTAACCTTTTGACCAAAATCCTCTCGTCACTTCCGATGGTATTCCACGGTTGTGAGCGGTGGTATAGTTTAAACCTACTTATCCGCACTTCACTTAACCTTACAGTTTGACAACTCTTGGACCTGGTGCTGAACACAACTAAATTAAAATGAATCGAACACTTATTTAAAAAACAAACTATTTTATTAAATAAAAAAAATTTCAGAAAATCTATTCACTGATAGTAAACCATAGATTAACTAATTATCCAAAAATTCATTCAATTTATTCTCAATTATGAGTTGCACAAGGGGTGAAAGTAATGTTATATAATTACAAATATTTTAGAAAAAAATAGTATAATTCACAAGAATTGTCATTCACTAATTATTTTTAACTATGTTTTATATTTAATATAATTTAAGAGATTGCCAAAAGTTATAGCCAACTTATTTACAATGTTTGAAAAATTTAATTATGTCATTGAAGCACTGAAAAGAATGAGATTTAATTAAGCGTGAAATAAATTTATCTTTTTGTTAATATTTTGAATTATTTCAATAATTTTTTAAATTATTTATATTTTAATTAAACTGGAAAGACACCATATTTCCATTTAATATTTTAAAAATTATTTATTAATAAAGGGGTTAAAATTTACAAACTTTTCCAAAAAAATAACAAAAATTACAAACAGTAAATCAAGTAATAATTATTATTTCAATTATCATTCAAATTATTTTATTATCGTTTGGGGATAAGGCAAAGAGGTGTTATTATTTTAAAAAAATACAACACTTTTCAAAGATTTTATAAATAATTATTCACATAAATTAAGCCATTTTTATTAATAAAATTTTTAAGGAAAAGTATAATTTATGAAATAAAAGATATTAGAAAATCCAATAATTTAACCAATACTATAAAATATAATATGCTTTTAATTTAAATAATAAATTGTAAGCGTATTTCCTATATAGTTAAATTATATATTATTTTGACAAATTATTAATGTATTATCCATTTTAAAAACAAACTGAATATTTTTTTTAATAATTTTTATAAATTTTCATTGTATTATTTTAAAGCTTTTTAAACCTCTGTATATAGTAGACATGTCTAACTACGACAACAAAACTTGCTCTATTTAAAAAAGTACTTGATCAAGTATAATGAAATTTTGTAAACCTTTTTATCATCTTCTCCGTTTGTTAAATATAAAATATAATTTTTTTATTCAAATATTAGGGTTCTCAAAAAGTTTAAAAACTTCATTTTTACATTATTCAAAAATAACAATAAAATTTATTTCCGTTTAAATATTATTGAAGAGTTCTTTATTACCTTCAAAATGACACCAATTTCATTAAAACGGCTGAGGCTTAAGTAAATTGTTTATTTGAATATCCAAATTTTTGCAAAAAGTTGTATAAGACACATTGTTGAAATATGGATCAAGTGTTTTCCAAATTATTTTGTGAATTTTTAATTGAATATTTTACGAGGATTAATTTTTTTGGTTATCATTATTTGATCAAAACTAAGGCAAAGACGCCATAGGCCCTCAAATTGAAAGTGATCTCATTATAAAAATATAACAATTGTTAAATTTGCCGATTTTAAAATCTTTAAAATTAACATTTTAAAAACCAAATCTTGTATTCATCAATAGGGGGAGTATAAATGCATGGCTGCAAAATTTTATTGAAATTCTTTAAGAAGTTTAGAAAATAGAGCTAGTTTTGTTGTCCCAGTTAGATTTGTGGACGACTTTATATTTAATTATTGAAGTCATGAATAAAAGAGATGTTTTTTTATAGAAACTTAACCATGATAAAAATAATAATATTCTTTCTACACATTTAAGAATTAAGAAATTCAAAAATAAATTAATTTTTAAAAACTGTAATATATATTGGAAATTGCTAAATTTATCTTAATTAAATTAAATATAAATTTTGAATTAGATAATGCAACCCATTTTTAGAATAGTTTTCATAAATCTATCAAACGATGAATACTATTAAGATTGTATTTAAATGAATATTATTCAATAGATTACATCACAAACGCATTCAATCAAACCGTCGCATGTAATCTATGCATTATTGGTATGACAAAGGTATTATCTTTAATAAATGATAGGTTTATATTTAAGGTTATCCAGAACAAATTACTACCGCCTCAAATGAATTTGTCTAACCATTATGGCGGAAACGCTAATAATAATAATAATTCTATGCGGAGTTTCTAAAATTGTCAGCACATGTGTAGAGTGGGAATTAAATTAATGACACTATCTTTTAAGGGTAGAAACTGTTTTGGATGGAACTTTAATTCTGTATCTATATGAAAAAGATACAATTAACTTGTTTAAATTTAATGCACCCCTGTTACAATGTAAACCCTGGTTACAATGTTTTTTTAGTGGATATGGTTTTAAAATAAATATGCAGCTTTAATCATATCAATGAATGGTATTATTATTTGAAGACATAATCAACATGGACAACAATTGTGAATGGTTAATCTTCATTTGAATGATGAGACCCAATTTCATGAAGCAAGGTTAAATAAATGAAAATAATAGTTATGTTTCAATGAAACAATATATAATCACAGTTCAAGATTAAATCATTATTTTATATAATGTAATTCATGATAAGGGGAGTTACTAAATCCATTATTTTCAAAATGAATTTATTTTGAATAAATAATTATTTACATTTAATCCATAACAATATAATTTTAATAATGATTACAAAAAACTCCTTAACTAACTTATAATAAATTTATTTTAAAATAAAATATAAATGGAGTATTTATTAAAATTATATTATAATATGACATAATTGATTAATATAAATAAGAAATAAATTTTTTTAAATTTATTTTATGTTAAAAATTGTGTTTTTGTTATATTTTATAAATAATTATAAAATATTTATTATAAACTAATTTTGGAATAATTTGGAAATTTTTGTTTTTTACAAGAAATTTACAAAATTAAAAAATATTAAGAATTTTTAAGATAAATTTAATAAAATATTTAATTAAAATAACATACTAAAATTATTTAATTGATAAATATTTTTAAATTTGTATAAATGTTCCTTAATTCATTGATAGTAAAACGAAAGAAATTTCCGGAATACACCTCTAATAGTGAAAGAAAATTGTCAAAATACCCCCTAGAAATAGTATACCTTTATTATTATTTTACCTAAAATAAGTAAATTGTCATGGTTTATTTATAAGAAAATAATAATACATTGATTATTTATCAATAAAATAAATATTTGATACATAGAAAATATTTTGTTTTATTCATATTTATTAATTTATTGAAGAATCAATACATTAAACAAATATTGTACATTTATTAAATAATATTTCTATTTGTATATTAAATTTTTATTAATTTACAAACTGAAAAGTTCATTCAATTAACTTAAAGTTCCAAAATATTGGCTTAAAAAATTCCAGATACTTTTAGTCATATAACTTTTATTTATTTAACAAAAGTATTAAATAGAAAATAATTTTTAATACAATTTGCGATATATATATAGAACTCATATTTACTCATTGGAAGGAAATCCAAACAATATGATCCAATATCACGTTCCCTCAATTTCTCAATAAAAGAAGAGATAAATTACTTTCATATATAATGTAAAACATTACTATTAAGATATTGATAGAGATATTTTCATGGTTTAATTATCGCTTTGGTTATATGACAACTACATAGGTTTACTGAAACTAATGTTGAAAGAACGATGAATAGAAATGTCAATGAGAAATTTATTCCAAATTATTCTGTTTTATCGGATAAACATATCTTTGAAATCATAAATTTTTTTTACAAATCTATTGTATTCTTCTATTGATCTGACAATATTTGCAAATATACTTGTTTCCAGACTTAAGACAATTCTGTTTAAAATTGCAATAAAAATATATTTCACAAATAGTTGAGCAAAAATCCAAAGCAAACCACTAATTTAAACGACTGCTAAGAATTGTTGCAAAATTGAATATAACAATATTAAACATATGAGTGACATAATTAGTGAAAGGCCAGAATTAGGTTTAATGTAAGCCTTGAAATTAATAATAGTAATAATGAGTTTATTCAGAGAACATGTCTTGAAATACAATTTCATAAGTATTGATACAATTTGTTAATAAATTTATTTAAATTACATTCATTTCTAACATCAATTGGCAACGAATTAAAGATTTTTGCAGAAAAATCAAATAAATATTTGTCTGATTTACATAAGCGATTGATATTTAAATGAGCATGAGCTCTTGTTCTTGGATTTTGATTAAAAGTCAATTCTGTTGACTAATGTTTAAGGCTAATATTCATCAAAAAAATATTGGCATTACTATACCAAAGTACTTATGAATTTATTTGTATAAAGGTTATATTATTATTGATAACTGCTTTTTGTGTAAATTCCATTTCAAGTGGAAGTATGTTTTGAAATAACTATTAACATAACTTAAAAACAAATTTTTTATTGATTTTCATGTATTGAACAGTTATTCCCACTGAAAATAATTAAAAACCGAATATACTTAAACCTAGTGATAACATATCGTGATTTCCATAATAATAAATTACATCAGTTGTTAGGATTCTTATATTTTGATTTTTAATAAAGGGCAACAATGCAAATCGAATAGAATTCAGGATAATTAATAGTCTGTAAAATGGAAACCATAAAATATGTTTCTAATTTAGCTGTTCGTTGACGTATTAACTGATATTTGAGTTTGGAAACAAATCCTCGTGATATCCATAATGCATTAACTCTTTCACTGAAACATTCATTATCCTCTAATATGGGAGAGATTTGGTGAAAATCTACTTTTATTAAAGATGATTTTATTTTATTCCTTTTTATTCAATTTTCATTAGTTATCCAAGAAATTATTTTTATTCTATTATATTTTAATAACTGTAATCTTTAAACAACTTTTTTTTATGTATTTTATTATAAAACTATTGTGGCCAAGATAGTTTTCGAAAATCAAATTATATAGAATACAAATGTGGTAATATTAAAATAATCTATTTTAATATTATTTCAATTCAAATATTTAAAAAAGTTTATTTTAATATTTATCTTCAAAATATATAAAATTTATAGATTAAACTTGATCAAAATTGCCAAGAAAACTTTCCAAAATATAGAAGAATAATCGATTCATAAATTAATCCGACAAAACTATATAAAAGAATAAAAAAGAAGTATATTCTTTTTATTAAGATATTAATATAAAACCAAGTTCAATTATATGTTAGTTATTAATATTGATTTTAAAAATATTTTTAGAATAGGAAATTTATATTAATATTCTTTGAGCTTTTAAATAATTAATAATATTTTATTTTGTAAAAATAATTTATTTCTTTTAAACGCAATACAATTCTATTTATTAATTTCTTATTCAAAGCATAACTTAAGATATTTTTAGATTTAATTTTAAAAATAATTTTCTTATTGATTGAAACGGAGGGGGAGTGGTAATCTTTGCCCTTTTGGGGATCCAGCTTTTTTGTTTGTAACTAGAAAATTTCGCCTTTTTGATAGAAAAGAATGGGAGTCAAAGCTTGCCCCTCAAATAATATTTTGAAACATGTTAATAAAATTAACAACTCTAACTATTTAACTACTCAGACATGTTGATGGAATTTGTTAAAAATAAGACAACTGTTAAATTCTGTATTACTAACTGATTCCGAATTTGAAATAAAGATTTGCATGTTTTAACTCTACCCATAATAAACATGTTAAAAATATTTGAAAGATTTCTAATAAATCTTTAGAAAGCTTTCAAAAACTTTAAACTTTAACTAATTTGACGAACTGTGCTTAATAAAATTGGAAGGTGTAAATTAATATTCAACTATTTAATGATCTAATATAAAAATAAATAGGGTTTTTACCATAAATTTGATTTACTAATTAGAAATGAAATATAATGTACTTATTGCTAAATTGAATATTTATAAATATTTTGAAACCTATTTTACATTTTTTGAAAGTTTAGTTAAAACTATTGGTATGACTTTTATATATCTTTCAAAGAGATTTGTTTTTTTGTTTAGATATAATTAACGGTTTGATAGAATTATTGTTTGTTTAAAATTATAAATATTTTATTTCACCAAGTTAATTAGGACATTACTATAGTAAAATAAATAATATATTCCTAATAAGCAAAAGTAAAAGTTGAAATTTTTGTGAGAACGGATTATTCTTATTTTTGACCCTGATTTAGAAGTGTATTAGGCGGTGACAACCTTTCCCTATGATAATTCAATTCAGATGATAATGTGTTGGTCCGAAAATAATGTTTTGTAATATAATTAAATTATTTTCTTTTGAGAATTAATTTAACAAATTTTTATGAATATAAACTTTCCAGAC